>JAHLJT010002406.1:208152518-208374740 GCA_031308135.1 Acheta domesticus
GATGGTGACTCGTTCCAACGCATTGCTACCATGACATAACTCGCTTCCTGTAACGGAATCTGACGAGGTAAACTTCCACACAAAAGGCCATACTACTTAAACACTCAAATCACACTACATCATTTCATAATCACAAATAACAGTATTAGTAGAAGAAAAACAATAAGCCGTCTTCGCAAGCTATTACAAAGCTGAATGCAGCTGTTATACTTTATTTATTAAATTTTTATTTATTGAACGTCATAAACAGTTAAAAACCTCTGTGCGCCGTACGAAGTTAAGATTCTGTGCACATTTCTTAAATTTCTTAAAAATACTGACAATATACAATCTGCTGTGGACATCTCACTCTTTTATGCTACGTCTCGTGGACTTGTAAATTAAACATCGCTTCTAGCCACCTTTAAAGATCCTCCCCTACTCAAAACCCAACCCTGCGCAGTGGTCCTCGAGCCGCATTGTAGGGAGAGAGCACGACATCCAACCCATCATCTTCAGCCGACTGCACAACGTCGCATCCTTCTCTTGCCTCGTTCCTTTGACCTCCCTCCGGCGCTGGGGAGGTGCCGCACCGTGCGTGGCCTCGTTGCATAAGCGGCGGCGGCGGCGCGCGCTTCCAGACGAGAGGAGCCCCCGTCTCTCAGCGCGCGCGGACGCCCCCGCGCCCCCTCCGCCTCTCCCGCCACGCCCCCTCCGCCGCGCCGCGCCGCGCCGCGCGGGGCCGTGTGTAGCGGCGCGTGAAGTCGGCGAGTTCGCGGACAGCGCCGCGTCCGCCCCCGCCGTCGCCGCTTCTGCCTCGGCCCCCACCATCATCGCCTCCGCCCCCAACATCTCCACGTCCGCCGTCTCTGCCACCAACATCACCGTCTCCGCCTTTACCGTCTCCGCCTTTACCGTCTCCGCCTTTACCGTCTCCGCCTTTACCGTCTCCGCCTTTACCGTCTCCGCCTTTACCGTCTCCGCCTTTACCGTCTCCGCCTTTACCGTCTCCGCCTTTACCGTCTCCGCCTTTACCGTCTCCGCCTTTACCGTCTCCGCCTTTACCGTCTCCGCCTTTACCGTCTCCGCCTTTACCGAATCCGCCTTTACCGTCTCCGCCTTTACCGAATCCGCCTTTACCGTCTCCGCCTCTACCTTCCTGCCTCCGCGTTAACCCCTTTCGTCCATGCCACCTCCACTGATTTTGCCGCGTCCACCTCCGCCTTCATCGCCCCCACCGCCGCCACCTCTTTATACGAGAGCCTTTCACCTGACAACGGCGGCGGCGGCGGCGGCGGGGGCGGAGGTGGCGAGGGCGCATCTTCCTGGTCGCTGTTTCCGCGCCGTCTGCTCTTCGCTTTTTAAGTGGCCGGGCTCAAGCCGTCAGCAGGAATGTTGGCTGCTTAGTTCAGAGAGATATTCGGAAATCATATGCTGCGGAACGAAGTATTCACTCAACGAACATATTCATTCAAAACAGAATTAGCAAAGTGCAGATGCGTCGAATGTGATAAAAATATCGATAATGATGTACGTTTAATAGAGATACTGGTACAACAGAATTATCGCATCTGAAGTAACCATTTGCACCAACTTGAAGTAAACATAAAAATTATATTCGTAAAATTTGTAGGAGAAAAAATAGACAAATCTATGTTTTAAGAAAACCTACCACAATAATTTTGAACAATCATTCAATCCTTAAAGAGACCTCCTTACGTAATATCACACAAATATTGAAGACAAATTTGAACAGGGAGTCCGTTTTGTAGGTGGTAAAATGGAAGTTGATAAGCTCCTATTTCATCCGTGTCCACTCTTTGGACATACATTTTTACAGAAATTACGTGTTTGTTTGGCGATAAGGTAACATTTCTCTTCAGAGGTCGTCAAGGACAGCCTTACTGCCGACGAACCAGAATAGCATATAGAGAGATTACTCTAAGAAGGGACCGCTTCGACAGCAAGTGCTTGTCTACTGCTGGCAACGTAACTGTAGGTTATGCCCATGAGCTCAATTCATCAATGCGTTCGTATGCAGATGGCTCCCTCGCAAAAGGCTTCGCCACAACCTCCTGCAAAGTCGTGAAGCAACATGACTTTAATTTGTTTTCAGAGCTGTCAATTTGGTCCCTTGTTAGACCCTTCCCATAAGCTAGAGCGAGGGGCGTCCGTGCCACCTGCCGGGCTTCCGCCTGCTGGCGCCGCGTCCGCCGCCTCCGCGGTCGCGACCCCGCGCCGTGTGCCCCGCGGCGGCGAGAGCGCCGCGCAACACCGGCCTCATGAATGAACGCGCGCAGCGCCGCCTACAGCCACTCTGGCAGAGTGGCCACTACGGCGGTGGCCACTCTGGTCGACCGAAGAGGAGGCGACGGTGGCGGTGGCGGTGGCGGTTTTGAAGGTGGCGATTGTGATGGTGGCGGTGGCGGATGTGAAGGTGGTTGTTGTGGTGGTGGTTGTGTTGGTGGTTGTGGTGGTTGTTGTGGTGGTGGTGGTGGCGGTGGCGGTGGCGATGGCGGTGGCGGTGGCGGTGGTGGTTGTGGTGGTTGTTGTGGTGGTGGTTGTGGTGGTTGTGGTGGTTGTTGTGGTGGTGGTTGTGTTGTTGTTGTTGGTGGTGGTGGTGGTGGTGGTGGTGGTGGTGGCGGCGGTGGTGGTGGTGGTTGTGGTGGTGGCGGTGGTGGTGGTTGTGGTGGTGGCGGTGGTGGCGGTGGCGGTGGTGGTGGCGGCGGCGGTGGTGGTGGTTGTGGTGGTTGTGGTGGTTGTGGTGGTTGTGGTGGTGGCGGTGGTGGTGGTGGTGGTGGTTGTGGTGGTGGTGGTGGTGGTGGTGGGGTGGCGGCGGCTGCGATGACGGAGGCGAAGGCGGAGTCGCAGGCGGTGGCGGAGGCTGCGTTGACTCTGGTGGATGGAGGCGAAGGCAAGGCGACCAAGGCGGAGGAGGTGGCTGAGAAGACGGCAGTGGCGCAGGCGGAAGTGCCTGTGCGGAGGTACACGTGTTGCGGTGGCGGTGACGATGTCAATGGTGGTGGTGGTGGAAGAGACAGTGACGTAGATTGTGACTGGGCCGGTTCCGGTTGTGATGGTGATGGCAGCGGCGGCAGTTGTGGCTGTGATGGCTGCAGGGCCGATGGCGGTAGTAGTAACGGGTAGTAAGGGTGATAGTGGCGGTGGTAGCGTCGATAACGATGATGAAACACTGTTGCGATGGCGGCGGCAGTGGTGTCGGAGGCGGTTGGAGCGATGGCATTGGCAATGACGATTATGGCGACGGTGGCGATGGCGGCCCAGGTCCGAGAAAAACCTCCACCTGCTTTTTGAGCGGCGGCGGCGGCGTCCCGTATTTGGGAGGCTCACAGCCTGAACCTTCTCGGAATCCCGGGACGGTACGGGCACGCTTTCTCGGCCGCAGCCTCCGCAGCCCACTTCGTCTTCGAGGAAGGCAGGAAGTAGCGTACGCCGGGAACGATGCGCTGGCGGCCAGACACCTGGTTACGCTGCCCAGCCATATGGCCGGAGGCGGTATCACGAATTTGTTTCATTTTGTTGTGCAATAACACTGTGCACAACCCGCGGACCGCGAACAGGAAAACAGAAATAGGTATTTATGTAACTACCGCAGAAAGTGATTATTTGGCGTACGTATAAAATATTGACGGACGAGGCGACTACAGAAACCGAGTCCGGCATTTGGAATGAGTACGCCAAACACATTTTCCTACGAGTTAGGCACATTTTTTTAGCACGAAACTTACAGTATATACTCCAGGGATCATTCTAAATATGTAGGTCGGCACCCATGTTGATTCATGTTGCCCTCAATATTTTGTTTACTTTGCAGTACTCACTTATTTTATATGGACCTGACGTCTTTGTGGTACGCGTACGACGCAGTCTATTTTGCACTTCCCAATCAATGAACAATGGAGGTAAATACGAACTGAAAATAATAGTTTAAGTCTTTAGACCAGTGTTGTGAACGTCAATGCCACGAGCGGGAGTCCGTGGCAACAGTGCCACAACGAAATCGCCCCTCCACGCAGTTCATTGCCCAGCCACTAGAGACAATGCCATCCCTATTGTAAAACGCTGGGGTTACTACTACTCGTAATAGTTTCCTTTCTCGACGCTAGTTGCGCAGGGAAGCTCGTGGCATGCTGCGGTGCCACGACGCGTGCCACTGCCACCAGTAGAAGACCTTGACACCACTGCTTTAGACACTACAGCTGATCTTTTGACTAATAAATTTCTTCGCAGAACACTCGAGGACACATGAAGCTACGTTGTGAAACATTGACCAATGGGGCCGCTCAGTGAAGTGTCATTAGACGCCTGGACTGTCGTGTAAAATGAAATGTTCTGACTCAGGCATTTTTCACGCCAAATCAGAAGATTGCTCCGAACGATGATGTTTCTGTGAAATACAAGCTAGCTATGTTAGCAGTATTGAAATAATTATGGTTTCTCGGCGTCCTGACATCGCAACGGTTGAACATCTAGCAAAAAGGGTTAAGATTACCAAGCCGCGAAGCTGACTACAGGAGACACGGCGAGAACTTCATTTCTTAGCTGGTAAAGCTCTTGAAACGTTTAAAGAGAGAAACTTCGAGGTACTCAATCATAACCAAATCTCTCGCGATGAGACAAAATGAGACTACTGGATATTATTAATATGCGAATGCAAATAAGCATTTCGGGTAATATAGTAGTTGATTATCTGATGTTTATGATTAATAACGAAATAAAAACTGAGTTGGTAAAGACGATGTCAGTTACATGGATTGTTGTTTCATCCTTCATGTATTTTCGAAATGGATTTTATTACATACGTATTCAAAGGGCACGGGTAGGTGGAGAAAATGTCCACTTTTGATGAAATTTAGAATTTGACATTACGCCATTTAGAAGATAGAGTTCGACATTCCAGCATAACCTAAAAAAATAATTTTCTACAATATAATTACGAGAAAAAGCATCACTGCATTATCTAGCAATTTCAAAGTTAGAATTCAATTCCTATGAATTGCGTGAAAGCTGTCTCTGATTGTTTTTCCCTTGCGCCCGTCATTTGTTTCTTTTCACTTCGTTCGTTTGCCTGTTTAATTTCTTTTTTCCAGCAGAGGTCGGCAGACATCAAGAAGGTTTCGACGGCACAAGCGCGAGCGAAGGCCACTCCCGCAGTCACGAATGATGAAGATTGACTGCGCTCGGAGAAAGGGTTATTACCCGCGAGACGGAAGAACGAGCCGCACTTAAATGGTGGGAATTCGGGGAAGACAACGAGAGTGAAAGATGAAAGTGGTTATGTTGCAGAAGATGCGGCTCTTTGAAGATTCTTTTAACGCGTAATAGACTCTCGCCGATACCGGGGAAAAGCTCTCACCGTACGTCATCACAATGTTACTAATTTACTGTCAGAGGTTCGCTGATAAATGTATTTCGAGCAGAAATGTGCTTTCAGAAGGGCGCGAATCGTTCTGAATAGTGTCTCTGGCACACTGGTTAAAACGGACTATTTTTGATTTGAAAATATGCTTCTCGAGGAATTTAAGAATACCTAACAATAAAAAAAGGTATAGTGACGTACAAGAGCAAGGACAACATTTTTGTCTACAAAATTATGTAACACGATTGTCGTAAGACAAATGTACCAAAATATCAGATTACTTCTTACATTAAAACGTTAATTTATTTTTTAAAGATTTACTTTCAATTGAAATACTTAATCTGATTTCTTAGTCTACTTTCTATCACTACCTAGCTCAAAATATTTTGTTTGGGCGTTCGATCATCAAAACCAGTCGATTAGTTCAAAAGCGAAGAGAAGAAATTCCTCAAGTAAACTACAGAAAACCTAACCCTCTTCTTTGACGGCTCTTAAATAACTGAGCGGAGACCAAGGCAAACGCACAGAATGCGGAAAGCGAGAAGGCAATTGCGGTTTCGGAGTTCATCGCCACGAGCGATGGAGGGAAAGGGGAGGGGGGGGGGCTGCGCTTACGCAAGGGCCCATCTGCGCGTGCGCGTCGGGGAGCGTGGGTGGGGGCGAGGGCGGGGGCGGGGGCGGCACCTGAAACAATGCGGCGATGTGTGCTGAACGCTGACCCGCGCCGCCCGCGCTCTCTCCTCGCGCCGCGTCGCCCGCGGCCCGGCCCGGCCCCAGCCCCGGCGCGGGCCCTTGCGTCACGCGCGGCGCGGACGGGCCCGAGACGGCAAATTGCAAAGGCGAGAAAGGGCCTCTTCACACGTAGACACTCAGCAGCGCTACCGAGTGGCGCGACTGATAGCAAAGTATTAGTTTAAGGGTCCCTTCACATATAGACACTCAGCAGCGCTACCGAGTGGCGCGACTGATAGCAAAGTATTTGTTGAAGGGCCCCTTCACATATAGACACTCAGCAGCGCTACCGAGTGGCGCGACTGATAGCAAAGTATTAGTTTAAGGGCCCCTTCACATATAGACACTCAGCAGCGCTACCGAGTGGCGCGACTGATAGCAAAGTATCTGTTTAAGAGCCCCTTCACACGTAGACACCCAGCAGCACTACCGAGTGGCGTGACTGATAGCAAAGTATTTGTTGAAGGGCCCCTTCACACGTAGACACCCAGCAGCGCTACCGAGTGGCGTGACTGATAGCAAAGTATTTGTTGAAGGGCCCCTTCACACGTAGACACCCAGCAGCGCTACCGAGTGGCGTGACTGATAGCAAAGTATTTGTTGAAGGGCCCCTTCACACGTAGACACCGAGCAGCGCTACCGAATGGCGTGACTGATGGCGAAGTATTTGTTTAAGGGCCCCTTCACACGGAGACACCCAGCAGCGCTACCGAGTGGCGCGACTGATAGCAAAGTATCTGTTTAAGAGCCCCTTCACACGTAGACACCCAGCAGCGCTACCGAGTGGCGTGACTGATAGCAAAGTATTTGTTGAAGGGCCCCTTCACACGTAGACACCGAGCAGCGCTACCGAATGGCGTGACTGATGGCGAAGTATTTGTTTAAGGGCCCCTTCACACGGAGACACCCAGCAGCGCTACCGAGTGGCGTGACTGATAGCAAAGTATTTGTTTAAGGGCCCCTTCACACGTAAACACCCAGCAGCGCTACCGAGTGGCGCGACTGATAGCAAAGTATCTGTTTAAGAGCCCCTTCACACGTAGACACCCAGCAGCACTACCGAGTGGCGTGACTGATAGCAAAGTATTTGTTGAAGGGCCCCTTCACATATAGACACTCAGCAGCGCTACCGAGTGGCGCGACTGATAGCAAAGTATTAATTTAAGGGCCCCTTCACATATAGACACTCAGCAGCGCTACCGAGTGGCGCGACTGATAGCAAAGTATTAGTTTAAGGGCCCCTTCACATATAGACACTCAGCAGCGCTACCGAGTGGCGCGACTGATAGCAAAGTATCTGTTTAAGAGCCCCTTCACACGTAGACACCCAGCAGCACTACCGAGTGGCGTGACTGATAGCAAAGTATTTGTTTAAGGGCCCCTTCACACGTAAACACCCAGCAGCGCTACCGAGTGGCGTGACTGATAGCAAAGTATTTGTTGAAGGGCCCCTTCACACGTAGACACCGAGCAGCGCTACCGAATGGCGTGACTGATGGCGAAGTATTTGTTTAAGGGCCCCTTCACACGGAGACACCCAGCAGCGCTACCGAGTGGCGCGACTGACAGCAAAGCATGGGTTTAAATGGAAATGAGTTAATAAGTCCATCAGACTCGACCGTCGAGTTGCACTACAGTGGTTGGTCGGTGGTAGACCCTCGCCACGAACAGCCCGGGTGGGACACCCGGTGTAGATGGAGGTCTTCCCACTGCGCCACGACCACAGCGCAGAGCTGCCGCTGCGCTGCCCACGCGCCAGACACTCTGTCCCTCTCCCAAGCGCAGTGGCTTGCGGCGGTGGCGGCGTGGGAAGGGCTCTGCCCCTTCTCGGAAACGCGCCGCAGGGTCTACGTAGGAAGGGGCCCTAAGTGTGAAACGGAGAGAGAGAGAGAGGGAGAGGGAGAGAAAAGAGAGGGAGAGAAGAAGAAGGCAGAAACAACGAACGAATCTGACTTCCTGTTTCCAGGTTGCGGGGGTTCGAGTTTGAGTTTAAGCAAAAATTGTTTTTAAAACATTTTGAAAAGTGTGTATTGATCACTTATGTTTGAAATGCTTTAAGAAAATCAAAAGAAACACGCGGAAATGAAAAATATATCTTTTTTTCATCTTCCCAGTTCTCATCGTTTTCCGCCTTCCTCATATTTCCATGTAATGAAAACAAATAATACATTCGCTTTTCGGAGCTGAACCGTATGCTTTGGGTGTAAAGAAATTGGTCTTCATTCTCGAAATTATACAATTCGGTTTCGTAATGAAGCTTTAGGGTCTACATAAGGAGACAAATATGTTGGCAAATGTAAATGCATAGATCTGTTCTTCATCATCGTAAACAGTGAGATCTTAGGTTGCAGTCTCGACAATGGTCAATCGAACCTAATTAAGCAACTGGGACGGACTAGAATCTGGATGAGAATTCTAGATGTTGGCAACTCCTTTGATAGTTTCCGGGTTTTCATCCGATCAATTCCAGCTAGTTACTAGAGAAGTACTACAAGCAACAGGCCAAGAACCCTGCCTTGAACTACCTTCCCCACCTTGTCTCCACACCCATCCTACGGTTTGAGCCCCCATAAGTCTGATTCCCCATCATACAAAAATTTCTCATAGATCTGACAGGGCATGTAGGTCAGACCACAGCCCAACCTAGCCTCTGGCGCCATCATATACCCAGTCAGTCACTTTACAATAACATCGTTTTTGCATACTTTTCAGTATACGTTTTCGACTCCCAATATACACAGGGAGAATACACGTATCCATCAAGCCCGCGTCAGGCTTTCTTTCGCCATCTCCCCCGCGCCGAGGCGAGGAGCGCCTCCGTAAGTAACGAGACGAGGAAACTCGCAGCGGTTACGCCAGAGGGCGGGCGCCGTTCATTTGTCCGGCGCGGCGCCTGCGCAAACGACGACCCGCCGCGCGCGCCTCTTCTGTCAATAAGACGGACGCGAAACGACCTCCCGCGGCGCGCGACCCGCGAGCGGGACGACGCGACGCGACGCCGCGACGACCTCCAGACGATGCAGCCGTCCTGCGCAGAACTATTAATCTCCATCGGTGCCACGACTTTCTCTTCGATGCTGTTACAGCTCTAGTGGACTGTAAAGTTAGTGAGAGTGAACGGCAAACGGCGGTGAATGGTTCTTAATGTTTGCCTGAGAAACGCGATTTGAGTTTGAGGCTGTTCTACAAGCCGGAAATCTGCGACATGGGACAACCGTCTTTACTTCTCTAGTGACGGAAGGCGTACGAAAAGCAGGATCGACCTAAAGACAATACGACTTCAACTAGTTACGATCCTTAGGAACAAATCGAATTCATTTCATCTCATTCAATTCAGGTAATCGTTACGTCATCAAAGTCAAGAATTGTTTATAAATAAAAGATAAAATATAGGTAACACTTTAAACTGCTATTCTTCCAACCCTTTGGATCAAAATATATTACGTCGGTATACTTAGTAATAGTAGTGAAACGCGCATCCTGTTCACAGAGGAGAGAGCAGCTTCTCTTGAACAGCTCTGGGAAGTCACACTTATGCGGCACATCCTAGAGAGGAGCGGCGCTGCTTATTTCCCGGCGCTGCACCTGCGTCACCGCCGCGCCCGGAAGCTGCGGCAGGTGAATCGGTCGGTGGTCGGGAGCGCCCGCGCTCAACTGGGCGGGGCGGGTACAGTTAGCCGGCGCCGTGACTAACCCGCCCACCGACGCTGGCCCATCCGCCTACGTTCGGCGGCGGGGGCGTGGGCGGTCGCGGAGGCGCCACGATCGCGGATCGCTGCGGGGCGGGGAGGGGCAAGGCGGGGCAGGGCAGGGCCGGGCATGGCGGGGCAGGGCCGGGCAGAGCCAGGCAGGGCGGGGCGGGGCAGGGCGGGGCAGGGCAAGGTGGTGCAGGGCGGGGAAGGGCGGGGCAGGGCACGGGCGGGGCAGGGCGGGGCAGGGCAGGGCGGGGCAGGGCAGGGTGGTGCAGGGCGGGCAAAGCGGTGCAGGGTGGGGCAGGGCCGGGCAGGGCGGGCGGGGAAGGGCACGGCGGAGCAGGGTGGTGCAGGGCGGGGAAGGGCGGGGCAGGGCCGGGCAGGGCAGGGCGGAGCGGGGCGGGGCGGGGAAGGGCGGGGCTGGGGAGAGATGGGGGGCGGGGCGGACCGCGGCGTAGCAGTCAGCGCCCGCCATCCTCCGGGAATAGGACGAATGACGGGAAACGAGGAACGGACAGTGGGGTCATGGAATGGCAGCCAGGGGACAAGTTGGGATGGGATGGCGGACGAGACGGTCTCAACGGGAGATGGGCCAGAGACGAGAGGGGTCGGACAAGGGACGTGGGACGGAACAAGATGAGACGAATCGAGACGAGGGATAACCACTTGTAACAGAGAGCGATCCTTTTCCTTGAGATCCCACATTATTTGCATTAATTTCAAAATTGTGTAATCCAAAAGGACATCACTGTGTAAAATTAATTACTAATATTTTTTGAGAGAGAGAGAGAGAGAAGAGAGAGAGGAAGGAGAGAGAGATTTGCATATTACTGCCGAAGGGGGGGGCAAAGAGGGCGTGTCGGGGTGTAACGAGTAGAGCGAAAAGCGCAGGGCCGGCCGATGCGCAGTTCGTTGGGGGTGAGCGGAGATGGTGAGGCGAGAGGGAGTGGGACAGACGGCACTTGGGGGAAAAGGTGAATACGAATGGAATGACGAGGACAGAGCGAAATGGAGCGAAGCGAAGCAGCAGCGAACTGTGTTGGAAGAAGCAGTGCGAGAGCCGGATTGCGGGCAAGGCGGGAGGGGCGGATTCATTAGGGGGAAAACGGAACATGGGCGGGCGGGGAGGAGATGGCTGGGGTAGTGCTGGGCAGAGGACGGACATGAACCGGGTCGGACACGAGCGGAGCAGAGCGAACCGGTGCGGGGCGATGTGGGGCGGGGAGGGCGTCGGATAGGCGGGGAGGAGAGGGACGGAGCGGAGTGGAAAGGGGGTAGTGCCGAGCAGGGTGGGGGCGGGGCCGAGCGAGGCAGAGCGAGGCGGGGCGGGGCGGGGAGAGGCGGGGCGAGGCGGGGCGAGGCAGGGCGGGTAGGGGCGGGGCCGAGTGGTGCGGGGCAGCCCGGAGCGTGGTAAAGCGGAGCGGAGTGGTGCGGGGCAGCCCAGAGCGTGGTGGAGCGGAGCGGAGTGGTGCGGGACAGCGCGGAGCGTGGTGGAGCGGAGCGGCGCGGAGTGGGGTGTGGCGAGGCGGCGGAGGGGCGAGGCGGGGTTCGCTCGGAGAGGCGAGAAGCAACAGAGGGGCCTCCTCTCTTCGTCACGGTGCGCGCGACCCGCTGCTCGGGGTCGGAGGTCGGCTCGGCGCCGGCGAGATGGTAATTGGGGCGAAGCTTCCTGGGCGAGCGGCGCTTCCCTCTTCGCTGCTGCCGAGCCCAGTCCGCGTCCGCGCCCTCGCTCCCGCAAGCAGCGCAGCCGGCAGCCGCGCGCGTCAGCCCACGCAAACCGCCCCCTTCGCTCGCTACGAAACGAAACGAACCCGGAGACTTTGAGGCGAGGTTTTCACGCCATCTGGTACTGTACTTGCTTCGCAATCAGGTCGACGATTTGTGTTGCGTAAGGTAACAAGGACGGGCCGAAAATGAATCGAAATGGGAAGTTGTAACGCGTTCGTGTAGAAACAGGCGCAATGGAGATATCAGAATCGGTCGTGGTCAAATTCGTGCAATACAGGAAAGGGGTATGAAGACGATATGAAGAAGTGGTCGCCATGTGCACGGGGCAATCACTGTCGGCAATGGCGGAGGGTAAGAGGAAGACGTAGTTGCAGAGGAATCGGAGGTAAAGTACGAGAAGATAAAGTCACCGACGATAGCGGGGTGATGGTCGTGGTGATCGCAGTGCGCCATCGAGGTGTCGTGGTGACGGGGCAGCGGCGGGTCGGGGGCGATAGGACGAATGTAATGGGTTGGCGAGGGCAGCTGGGAGGCGGTCGATAACGGCAGCGGCGTAGGCGGCAGGGTCAGCAGCGGTAGGATCGGAGGAGGCTCGGTCGGAGGAGGCTCGGTCGGAGGAGACTCGGTCGGAGGAGGCTCGGTCGGAGGAGACTCGGTCGGAGGAGGCTCGGTCGGAGGAGGCTCGGTCGGAGAAGGCTCGGTCGGACGAGGCTCGGTCGGACGAGGCTCGGTCGGACGAGGCTCGGTCGGACGAGGCTCGGTCGGAGGAGGCTCGGTCGGGGGAGGTTCGGTCGGGGAGGCTCGGTCGGGGGAGGCTCGGTCGGGGGAGGCTCGGTCGGGGGAGGCTCGGTCGGAGGAGGCTCGGTCGGAGGAGGCTCGGTCGGAGGAGGCTCGGTCGGAGGAGGCTCGGTCGGAGGAGGCTCGGTCGGAGGAGCTCGGTCGGAGGAGCTCGGTCGGAGGAGCTCGGTCGGAGGAGGCTCGGTCGGAGGAGGCTCGGTCGGGGGAGGCTCGGTCGGGGGAGGCTCGGTCGGGGGAGGCTCGGTCGGGGGAGGCTCGGTCGGGGGAGGCTCGGTCGGGGGAGGCTCGGTCGGAGGAGGCTCGGTCGGAGGAGGCTCGGTCGGAGGAGGCTCGCTCGGAGGAGGTTCGGTCGCAGGAGGCTCGGTCGGAGGAGGCTCGGTCGGAGGAGGCTCGGTCGGAGGAGGCTCGGTCGGAGGAGGCTCGATCGGAGGAGGCTCGGTCGGAGGAGGCTCGGTCGGAGGAGGCTCGGTCGGAGGAGGCTCGGTCGGAGGAGGCTCGGTCGGAGGAGGCTCGGTCGGAGGAGGCTCGGTCGGAGGAGGCTCGCTCGGAGGAGGCTCGCTCGGAGGAGGCTCGCTCGGAGGAGGCTCGCTCGGAGGAGGCTCGGTCGGAGGAGGCTCGGTCGGACGAGGCTCGGTCGGACGAGGCTCGGTCGGAGGAGGCTCGGTCGGAGGAGGCTCGGTCGGACGAGGCTCGGTCGGAGGAGGCTCGGTCGGAGGAGGCTCGGTCGGAGGAGGCTCGGTCGGAGGAGGCTCGGTCGGAGGAGGCTCGGTCGGAGGAGACTCGGTCGGACGAGGCTCGGTCGGAGGAGGCTCGGTCGGAGGCGGCACGAACGGTGATGCCAGGGGGTGGCAATGGAGGGTTGAAGATAAGAAGTGCGGGGGCCGCGGGGGCGTGTCCTTAGGAGCGCAGTGGCGTGGGTGACGGGGCGGCGAGGGGCGTCGGCGGTGGAGGCGGCGTCGGCGGCTGGTGCTGTGGCAGCGCACGAACCCCGGGTCGGGCGCTGTCATTCGCGGAGGCAAAAAAGCTGTTCTGACGCCCGCAGGGACCGCCACTTAGCGGCTCCGCGCCGCTCGCCCGCGCGCCAGGCGGCGGATGGAGCGGAAAATGCCATTCATGGATTCGCTGGCGAACGCTTCCCCAGGGAAATTTCCTTATTGCGGGGCGCCGATGCTCCTTCGACGGCGCTCAATGACGCTCTTTACGCCAATGCGCAACTTGCTATCAAACATGCGCAGGTGACACGGGGCGGGGCGGGACGTGTGGGAGTGAATTAGGACGAGTAGAGAAGTGGAGAGGGGGGAGACGGGGGAGATGGATGAGATCGAGAGTCGAGTATGAGGAGAGACGTGGCAGCGGGAGCTTGACGGCGGATCGATATGTGACCGGGACTTGGGGGGGGGCGGGAGGCAAGAGATAGCGGTGGGAAGAGGCAGTGGCGTGGCTTCAGTTGGTATCACCTGGTGTGAACCTAATGATGTCACCCCCTCATACATTATCTATTGCTGAATTGATTGCACATTATTTTATTAAAAATACAAATATATTTCCACATGATAGTTATTTATAATTTACTTAAAAAATCTATGTAATTAGGAATAATTGCAATATAATTGCAATTAAATCATAATCTATGCTTATGACTTAAATGATTTTGACTAATTAATGAATTTTAACTAAACCATAAAAATTAGATAATTTCAACAATAAAATTTTCAAACTACTAAAACACAAAACTAACTATTAATATATAAATGTTTACGTAAATGATTTAAATCATATAATTCCAACTATAAAATAATGTAATTGGTGTCACCCGGGGCGCCCCCCTGCCCCCCCCCCTAGCTAAGCCACTGGGAAGAGGCAACAGAGCACGAGGCAGAGCGGCAGGACCGGTCGCAGCGGCCGAACCGGCAGGAGCGAAGTGGAGGCGAGAGGGCGGTGGTCTCTGACGCGCGCACGAGGGCGGGCGCATGAGCAGCGGTGAATGGGGAGCGGGGCCATGGTAGTCAGGTTAGTCGAGGCGAGGAAACGTTCCGCCGATACACGAGACAAAGACGCGTCACAGCGGAGGGAAAGGTACATTTTGCTAGGATGCAATGAAGTGGAATGGGAGGGGACTGGCATGGCCAATGAGGGTTAACTGGGTGAGGAGGGGAGAGAATGGGAGAGGTATGGTGTTCTATTGCGGGGCGGGAAACGAAGGAAGCAGGGTGGTTGTGGTGGTGGTGGTGGTGGTGGTGGTGGTGAAGGCGGCGGTGTTGGTGGTGAAGGCGGCGGTGTCGGTGGTGGCGGTTTTGGTAGGGGCGATGTTAGTGGCGATAGTGTCGATGTCGGTGGCAGCGGTGTCGGTGGCGGCGGTGTCGGTGTCGGTGGTGTCGGCGGTGGTGGTGTCGGCGGTGGTGGTGTCGGAGGTGGTGGTGGTGGTGGTGCTGGTGCTGGTGGCTGCGGAGGCGGTGGTGGCGGCGGTGGTGACTGTGGTGGCGGTGGCAGTGGCGGTGGTGGCGTTGGGAGAGGTGGTGGGAGAGACGGTGGGAGACGGTGGGAGAGGTGGTGGGAGAGGCAGTGGTGGGAGGTTAGTGATTGGTGTTGGTGGAGGTGGTGAGGGGGAAGTGATAGAGATTCTAGCGGTGGTCGTGAGGACGGGGAGCTTTCTCATGCCTCGACCACAACGCGACACACACAGCGCGAAGGCCCTGACATCCGTTGCTTTCATTTACGACTTCGTTGCTACAATAGAAGCTGCTGCTGCACGCGCACACACGTGATGATACAAAACGCGAATGCACTTCGCATTGACTTTTCTTCTCAACGCAGAGCCATCCTTCACAAGCGCAGACGGCGAAGAAAATAAGGACATGGCTGGCATTTACCACGACCCCATTTCTATTACTTGGAACGATACACATGTGAACGTTTCCTGATTATTTAAATATAAATGAATGAATGAATTTTTTTATGAATTCGCATTAACTGTGCAAATATTAGTAGAAATATAACACAATCCAGAATTGAATACCTGTGTCCCTCAAGGAGAAGAATAGGAAAAGCATTCGTCACGTTTCTGACCCCTGGGTCAATCGTTGAATGGAATTTGTTCAGTGCGGCAGGGAACTGCACATTCCCAGTGTAGCGTCCGCTACTGAAACACAGCGGCAGCCTAGTGCACTGCGGGTAACATGGACACTTGCAGTAAGCACATGTTGAATGCATCACTAAAGGCCCGGAAGAAGCGGGGGCGAAACCCCAGGGTGCAGGTCCGGAGGGATGGTGTCTGACTTGCGCCAGATGCTTCGCAGACCGCGCAATCGAACCCGCGGGGGAGACGCGGCCCGAGCTCTGGAAAGGGCCAGCATCGTTCCTCGAACTTTTGTCGCGAGAGACAGTGTGCGTGGGAGGCCGCAAGCTTGCGGGTATGAGCGCCAGGCTCATGTGACAATGCGTTGGTAGTTAGCGGATGCTAACGGGGAGCGAACGCTTCGGTAGTAAATGGTACGGCGCCTATGTATGTACATATATTTAAATAAACAATGCATATACCAAAGCCCTCGTGTCTGTGATTTTCCAACCCACGACGTCACACCAGTTTCTCTTAGTACGGGAAGCACCGGCAGCCGTGCCCTATGAAGGCCTCCGCGGCGCCCTGTCGTGGGTTGACGGCGCCGCGCCGTGGGCCGTGGAGAATGTTCCCGTCGTCCTACACCGCCCCGCCCCCAGAGGCGAGGTCTTCACGCGCCTGTTTGCGTACCCGCTATTTACCCCAACGGCCGCCCGCCTCGCCGCCGCCGCCGCCGCTCGAGTTCAACGCCCCCGTCGCCTCCGCCCGCACTGGACGGCCTCCAACGCGCCCCGCCCCGCCCCGCCCCGCCCCGCCCCGCCCCGCCCCCCCGCCACGGCACGGCACTTCCGGCGCGGCGCCGCGCGACGCCCGCCCGCCTGCCACGTGCCGCGCCCCGCGCACGTGGGACGCACGTGCGCGCGTGCCGCCGGCGGGGAACGTGCGCGCGCGTGGCAGCGCCGCCCCCGGACTCCCTCCGCCCCCATCGCCTCCGGCCACCGCCCCTCCCCCAGCGAGACCTGATAAAATCGTTACTACAGTATCGTTGGCTCCTTTTTCAGGTTGCGATTGTTGCAGTTAATGCATTTTTTGTTTCATTAGTAACATTTCAGCACGTTATCAGAACTCTACTTCAATTCTACATTAAAAAATCAATTACTCATTATCAATAGATTTTTTTGTTTTGTCAACATATCGCAATTTATTTCTAAAAATGAAATAATTTTCATGAAAATGGTTTCGTAACCGAGTTGTCTTTGCTAACGAAAGAAATTGGACTAACAGAGACGAGTACTTAGATCAACTAGTATATGAAAATGATGTGCAATTTCGATTCCGGTTAGATTTCTACTAAATAAATGTGACTTGGATTTCACAATTTTGCACAATAGCTCAGTTAGGATATTTACTCATCTGAATTAACATTGTTCAATAACCATTTTTTTGCTTTTCGAATCACAGTCTTGAATTTGGTAGAATACAATATTCGCAAAATCTTGCCTCGTCGTGGATGTGAATGAAACATCTGCAAACGTTTAGAAAAACAGAAACTATTAAATTTTTGAATCACAAGACATTTTTATTAAAACAATTGTGAATCTGACAGACTAATGTAGAATCTCTACGTCTCTACGTGGTAATGTAGAGAAAGTAGTAATGTAGAATGGAATTGTATTGGCCAGACCATTATAGAAGTTTGAGCAAGAAAATGACGTTTGAAATAACGTAAAAATCTAAAAAAAATATTGCATTCTTACAAATCGAGAATCGAACAGAACGCAAGCCTGATGGTACGCGAACAGCAACCCCAGCACCAGTTTCCGCACCCATCGCCCCCTACCTCCACCGCCCCCGCCTCATCGTCCACCTCCATCGCCACCGCCGCCCCTCTCCCTGGTGTCCGCCCCCACCGCCCCCGCCTCGTTGCCCACCTCCATCGCCACCGCCGCCCCTCTCCCTGGTGTCCATCTCCACCGCCCTCGCCTCATCGTCCACCTCCATCGTCACCGCCGCCCCTCTTCCTGGTGTCCATCTCCACCGCCCTCGCCTCATCGTCCACCTCCCATCGCCACCGCCGCCCCTCTCCCTGGTGTCCATCTCCACCGCCCTCGCCTCATCGTCCACCTCCATCGCCACCGCCGCCCCTCTCCCTGGTGTCCATCTCCACCGCCCTCGCCTCATCGTCCACCTCCATCGCCACCGCCGCCCCCTCTCCCTGGTGTCCATCTCCACCGCCCTCGCCTCATCGTCCACCTCCATCGCCACCGCCGCCCCTCTCCCTGGTGTCCATCTCCACCGCCCTCGCCTCTTCGTCCACCTCCATCGCCACCGCCGCCCCTCTCCCTGGTGTCCGCCCCCACCGCCCCCGCCTCATCGTCCACCTCCATCGTCACCGCCGCCCCCTCCCTGGTGACCGCCCCCACCGCCCCCGCCTCGTTGTCCACCTCCATCGCCGCCACCGCCGCCCCTCTCCCTGGTGTCCATCTCCACCGCCCCCGCCTCATCGTCCACCTCCATCGTCACCGCCGCCCCTCTCCCTCGTGTCCGCCCCCACCGCCCCCGCCTCATTGTCCACCTCCCTCTCCCTGGTGTCCGCCCCCACCGCCCCCGCCTCGTTGTCCACCTCCATCGCCACCGCCGCCCCTCTCCCTGGTGTCCGCCCCCACCGCCCCCGCCTCGTTGTCCACCTCCATCGCCACCGCCGCCCCTCTCCCTGGTGTCCGCCCCCACCGCCCCCGCCTCATCGTCCACCTCCATCGTCACCGCCGCCCCCTCCCTGGTGACCGCCCCCACCGCCCCCGCCTCGTTGTCCACCTCCATCGCCGCCACCGCCGCCCCTCTCCCTGGTGTCCATCTCCACCGCCCCCGCCTCATCGTCCACCTCCATCGTCACCGCCGCCCCTCTCCCTCGTGTCCGCCCCCACCGCCCCCGCCTCATTGTCCACCTCCCTCTCCCTGGTGTCCGCCCCCACCGCCCCCGCCTCGTTGTCCACCTCCATCGCCACCGCCGCCCCTCTCCCTGGTGTCCGCCCCCACCGCCCCCGCCTCGTTGTCCACCTCCATCGCCACCGCCGCCCCTCTCCCTGGTGTCCATCTCCACCGCCCCCGCCCTCATCGTCCACCTCCATCGCCACCGCCGCCCCTCTCCCTGGTGTCCGCCCCCACCGCCCCCGCCTCATTGTCCACGTCCATCGCCACCGCCGCCCCTCTTCCTGGTGTCCATCTCCACCGCCCTCGCCTCATCGTCCACCTCCATCGCCACCGCCGCCCCTCTCCCTGGTGTCCGCCCCCACCGCCCCCGCCTCATTGTCCACGTCCATCGCCACCGCCGCCCCTCTCCCTGGTGTCCATCTCCACCGCCCTCGCCTCATCGTCCACCTCCATCGCCACCGCCGCCCCTCTCCCTGGTTTCCGCCCCCACCGCCCCCGCTTCGTTGTCCACCTCCATCGCCACCGCCGCCCCTCTCCCTGGTGTCCGCCCCCACCGCCCTCGCCTCATCGTCCACCTCCATCGCCACCGCCGCCCCTCTCCCTGGTGTCCGCCCCCACCGCCCCCGCCTCATCGTCCACCTCCATCGCCACCGCCGCCCCTCTCCCTGGTGTCCGCCCCCACCGCCCCCGCCTCATCGTCCACCTCCATCGCCACCGCCGCCCCTCTCCCTGGTGTCCATCTCCACCGCCCCCCGCCTCATCGTCCACCTCCATCGCCACCGCCGCCCCTCTCCCTGGTGTCCGCCCCCACCGCCCCCGCCTCATTGTCCACGTCCATCGCCACCGCCGCCCCTCTCCCTGGTGTCCATCTCCACCGCCCTCGCCTCATCGTCCACCTCCATCGCCACCGCCGCCCCTCTCCCTGGTGTCCGCCCCCACCGCCCCCCGCCTCATTGTCCACGTCCATCGCCACCCGCCGCCCCTCTCCCTGGTGTCCATCTCCACCGCCCTCGCCTCATCGTCCACCTCCATCGCCACCGCCGCCCCTCTCCCTGGTGTCCGCCCCCACCGCCCCCGCCTCATCGTCCACCTCCATCGCCACCGCCGCCCCTCTCCCTGGTTTCCGCCCCCACCGCCCCCGCCTCATCGTCCACCTCCATCGCCACCGCCGCCCCTCTCCCTGGTGTCCATCTCCACCGCCCCCGCCTCATCGTCCACCTCCATCGCCACCGCCGCCCCTCTCCCTGGTGTCCGCCCCCACCGCCCCCGCCTCATTGTCCACGTCCATCGCCACCGCCGCCCATCTCCCTGGTGTCCATCTCCACCGCCCTCGCCTCATCGTCCACCTCCATCGCCACCGCCGCCCCTCTCCCTGGTGTCCGCCCCCACCGCCCCCGCCTCATTGTCCACCTCCATCGCCACCGCCGCCCCTCTCCCTGGTTTCCGCCCCCACCGCCCCCGCCTCGTTGTCCACCTCCATCGCCACCGCCGCCCCTCTCCCTGGTGTCCATCTCCACCGCCCCCGCCTCATCGTCCACCTCCATCGCCACCGCCGCCCCTCTCCCTGGTGTCCGCCCCCACCGCCCTCGCCTCATCGTCCACCTCCATCGCCACCGCCGCCCCTCTTCCTGGTGTCCGCCCCCACCGCCCCCGCCTCATTGTCCACGTCCATCGCCACCGCCGCCCCTCTCCCTGGCGTCCGCCCCCACCGCCCCCGCCTCATTGTCCACCTCCATCGCCACCGCCGCCCCTCTCCCTGGTGTCCATCTCCACCGCCCCCGCCTCATCGTCCACCTCCATCGCCACCGCCGCCCCTCTCCCTGGTGTCCGCCCCCACCGCCCCCGCCTCATTGTCCACGTCCATCGCCACCGCCGCCCCTCTGCCTGGTGTCCATCTCCACCGCCCTCGCCTCATCGTCCACCTCCATCGCCACCGCCGCCCCTCTCCCTGGCGTCCGCCCCCACCGCCCCCGCCTCATCGTCCACCTCCATCGCCACCGCCGCCCCTCTCCCTGGTGTCCATCTCCACCGCCCCCGCCTCATCGTCCACCTCCATCGCCACCGCCGCCCCTCTCCCTAGTGTCCGCCCCCACCGCCCCCGCCTCATTGTCCACGTCCATCGCCACCGCCGCCCCTCTCCCTGGTGTCCATCTCCACCGCCCTCGCCTCATCGTCACCTCCATCGCCACCGCCGCCCCTCTCCCTGGTGTCCGCCCCCACCGCCCCCGCCTCATTGTCCACGTCCATCGCCACCGCCGCCCCTCTCCCTGGTGTCCATCTCCACCGCCCTCGCCTCATCGTCCACCTCCATCGCCACCGCCGCCCCTCTCCCTGGTGTCCGCCCCCACCTCGTTGTCCACCTCCATCGCCACCGCCGCCCCTCTCCCTGGTGTCCGCCCCCACCGCCCCCGCCTCATCGTCCACCTCCATCGCCACCGCCGCCCCTCTCCCTGGTGTCCGCCCCCACCGCCCCCGCCTCATTGTCAACGTCCATCGCCACCGCCGCCCCTCTCCCTGGTGTCCATCTCCACCGCCCTCGCCTCATCGTCCACCTCCATCGCCACCGCCGCCCCTCTCCCTGGCGTCCGCCCCCACCGCCCCCGCCTCATCGTCCACCTCCATCGCCACCGCCGCCCCTCTCCCTGGTGTCCATCTCCACCGCCCCCGCCTCATCGTCCACCTCCATCGCCACCGCCGCCCCCTCTCCCTGGTGTCCGCCCCACCGCCCCCGCCTCATTGTCCACGTCCATCGCCACCGCCGCCCCTCTCCCTGGTGTCCATCTCCACCGCCCTCGCCTCATCGTCCACCTCCATCGCCACCGCCGCCCCTCTCCCTGGTGTCCGCCCCCACCGCCCCCGCCTCATTGTCCACGTCCATCGCCACCGCCGCCCCTCTCCCTGGTGTCCATCTCCACCGCCCTCGCCTCATCGTCCACCTCCATCGCCACCGCCGCCCCTCTCCCTGGTGTCCGCCCCCACCGCCCCCGCCTCATTGTCCACGTCCATCGCCACCGCCGCCCCTCTCTCTGGTGTCCATCTCCACCGCCCTCGCCTCATCGTCCACCTCCATCGCCACCGCCGCCCCTCTCCCTGGTGTCCGCCCCCACCTCGTTGTCCACCTCCATCGCCACCGCCGCCCCTCTCCCTGGCGTCCGCCCCCACCGCCCCCGCCTCATTGTCCACGTCCATCGCCACCGCCGCCCCTCTCCCTGGCGTCCGCCCCCACCGCCCCCGCGGAAGTGAAGCCGCCTCCCGGCCGGCCGCCGCCCCGCTGGAAGAAAGCGCTTGTTGACGCGGCACTTCCACGAAGGAACGCGCGATGTCCGGGAAAGCGCTCGCACAATCCGCCAGACGACGCGCGGCCAAACCCCGCGGCCACGAGCGCTGCGAACTGCACATCTTCCAAGCCAGGAATAAATGGAGATAAAGGAAACCTTTGTACTCCGAATTCCAATAACTACAATTCACCCAATATCCCGACTTTCTAGTCACTTTAATTTCTCAAACGCTGCTTTGCTACGAGACTTGCATCTTCAGTTCGGTGTTCAATTTGTAAAAAAAAATGTTATTTTTTTAATTACTTCAAACTTCTTTTTCTTGGCTCAATGTGTTCCAATGTACGTTAGATTTTGGTATGTTGGTATTTCTCGTATGTTGGTTATTGCCAGTACAATTCCCTTCTAGATTGTTGTTATTATTATTATTAATATTATAATAATTATTATTATTCCTCTAAATCACGACTAAAGATGTTATGTGTCGGCTGAATATAAAATCTACTCCAGGTTGCAATCAGCTACCTAAGGAGTAGATCTATGGTCTGTCGGTGCCTCTACAATACTTTGCGCAAAATGTGGGCTGTTCCAAATAAAGCTATTTCTTGCACTTCCCAGTCTTGAATTACCGGGGAGTTTAGACAAGTTCTTACTCAAATTTTGCGGAACAAGTCCCAGAGCTCCGATAACTATAGGGACGACCTGTGCTTTTACGCCCCACATTCGGCTGATCTCGATTTCCAAACTCTTTATTATTATTATTATTATTATTATTATTATTATTATTATTATTATTATTATTATTATTATTACTACTCTGAGCAGTGTCTGTGATATTTACAAAATTTATACAAATATTTTTCTCGAAGTAAACAAAATTAGTCGATAATTAACTTTCGATTCCACATGCCGTGTTTCGGGATAGGGAGATTCAAGTGCCACATTTACTAATTTTTTAACTCCACTTTGCTCTCTTGTTAAGCTACTCTACTGATTAGGGAGCTTTCTAGGTTTACTCGATCGCACAAGGCAAATGTAGAGCTGGCCCCCAGTCTGCAGCGCCCCCGGACGCGAACCGTTTCCCTCTTCCTTGTTTATTTAATGTTTCCAAGCGTTTCTAATAATGCAATACCAATCAACTGTACGGTAAAACATGGAACTTTGTCGCTAAATCAGAAAACATTGCCAGTGTGAGGAGCATTTTGGCGTCGAAAGTTCCGCGAAGTCGATGCTGGTGATGTCTGTGCAGACGTAATAGGAGTACGTTACCCTCTCGCGAGAGCCTGCGCCACAAACGCAGCATCTGCTCCTGGTTGACAGTTGAAACTCACCTGCAACAGAAACACAAATAATTAAGATTACAGTGATATCTCATGCAACGAGAGGTACTACATCACATAATTTTTCGTAATAGTCATCTCTCGTCTCTTCGTTTACATAAAATTATAATTTACATCTGACTAATACTTCGTTAATCTCTGGAAAAACTCTCTTCAACAATCATAATGCTGAAGATTCAAAATAAAATACGATCTTGGGGTTCTGAAAATTAAAATATTTGAATTAAAATTGGACTTTTACCAAGAATTTATTGTAAAAACGTTAAGAGGAAAGTTTATCTATACTACGTTTACGAGAAAGTGAAAATAAAGTAGTTTCCAAAAACTATTTCTTGAAATGTTCTTTTGGTAATTCGGAAATGTCTGATCCATGTTGTCTTGAAAATCCATTTTAGTTTCCAAGACGCAAAAAATTCTGGGACTATTTACTTTATACACTTCTTGAGAACAATGTACAGATTTGTTTCACATATTTGATTTGAATTTCATATTTTATTCATTATTATATTTTAAACATCGACATCATTTCCATTTGGGACAAGATCTGCATTGTTTCCTTCGAGAAATTGCTGTGTTTACGAAAAATAAAGGATAGCCATCCTGTTTCATAAAAGCCTCAAAATTGTTTGCTTAATAAATTAATCCTAAAATGAATAACTGGCGTCGACGAATGGATGGAAGTATGATTAAGGTAATTAAATTATTATAACACTCAAATGTGGAAGTGAGTTAACCACGCACTGTGATAACCATTTAATGAACGTAATGAAACTGCAAACTAACTAACCAACATCAGTTTAGTAATATATCTTTCCTCGAATTCTCAATATATAATATCTACGCAAAGATGTGTTCTGAATGCAATCTATATTTCATATTTCAACCACAAACAGTTCAAATTATCGAATATTTCGGCAATACAAGGTCCAACATCATGTTTATTGAACACTTATTAGAACACTACATATTCAAAAATCCGAGGTTACGGGAAAGGTAATAGCGAATGAAAACAATTAGGGTTTCTGGATTATCGAGATTACACTATTTAAAACAAATCATTTATTAGCTTTCACCCTTTCTTTGAGTCCCTACATAACTATACTAGGGACAATACATTTAGGTAGAGTTCATTTTCCAGGTCTCCCCGCTACTTACTCTCGCATCGCTCATGTTCTCTCTTCTCTTACCTGTACAATAGTAGCAAACGTCCAACTTTGTCGTCTACGTATTGAGTAGGGAATACGCGGTCACGGCCAAGGGGAAAAGTCAGCAGAGAGGGAAAGCCTAAACAAATTGCCTCCACTACGTCAATGGCTTGCAAAGGATTCCGTTCCAGCCAGACCCCGTGCGAGGCCGCCAAGAGCGAGAGCCCAAGGGCGAGGGGAATCTCCGGAGCGGCTGGCGCGGCGTGGGCAGGGGCTGCCGGAAACCCGGCGCGCGGGACCTGTCGCGCCAGCCGGGGCGCTTCATTGGAGTCGCCGGCGGCCAGGGAGCACGTCGTGCGCGCGCTGCCTAATGGAGGAGCGGGGGACGCCCTGCAACGGCCACCTGGCCGCGTCACGAGCGGGACTCGCAAACATTCTCGTCTTGCGGCGGCTGCGAATAATGAAATATAACACTTAGCGCCGACGACCAATAAAAGTGAACATCTCAAAAATAGACATTTTGGAAAACTGTTTTAGAGTACATGTCAATTACGGTTTTTGTCCCATTTCCCTCGATCCATTGAGCAAGTACTGAGATGGCCCTTTGTTTTGCTTCTGGACATAAATGTACGAGTGGCTTCACTGTGTGCACGTTTCTTGAGCTCTCTTTTTGCCAAGTTGTGGCAGGTATAGGGCCGGGATTTGGGTAGTTATTTTGTTTGCAATGCCATAAAATAAATCTGCAGCTTGTGTGCCAACACTCTGGTGTGAAAATGTCCGCTTTTCAATTATTATTAACCACGATTTCTTGATATCTTAATTCATAATTCAACTGTGAAAAATGTGAAGTGATTCTGTGAAAATGTGATGTGTATAAAAAATGTGAAGCGATTCTGAAGCTCAAGAAAATGTGGGTTGATTAATACACCAGCCTCTCATATCACTTTTTTTTTGTATCTGAATAAGGGGTAAGGAGGGGGTTTGAGGTAGAGTTACGCTGCGTTACATAGAGATAGGGAAGTGCGTTACAAAGGGGAGGGGGTACTGACAATACTCGAAATTTGCGTTACGAAATTCATGGACGGCCCTTAATAAATAAGTAAATAAATGAATAAACATATGTTGGAGACAAGACAACAGAGAGTTCGAACAGAACAATTGTCACCCATACACATCAAAACATCATTTTCTCCAAAAATGTGAGACCGAACCTTATTATTGTGAGGCAGCAATCTATCACGAATTCCTTCCCTGTTTCCCCGCGTCGCGAGGTCACGTCACGCCGCCGGTCGGCCTTAGCTGCAGCCGCAGCCTCTAAAGCGCCCGTTTTACGCCGCCCGGCGCTCACCCCGGCCCGGCGCGGGGCAGGCAGGGGCAGGCAGGGGCAGGCAGGGGCAGGCAGGGGCAGGCAGGGGCAGGCAGGGGCAGGCAGGGGCAGGCAGGGGCAGGCAGGGGCAGGCAGGGGCAGGCAGGGGCAGGCAGGGGCAGGCAGGGGCAGGCAGGGGCAGGCAGGGGCAGGCAGGGGCAGGCAGGGGCAGGCAGGGGCAGGCAGGGGCAGGCAGGGGGCAGGCAGGGGGCAGGCAGGGGCAGGCAGGGGGCAGGCAGGGGGCAGGCAGGGGGCAGGCAGGGGGCAGGCAGGGGGCAGGCAGGGGGCAGGCAGGGGGCAGGCAGGGGGCAGGCAGGGGGCAGGCAGGGGGCAGGCAGGGGGCAGGCAGGGGGCAGGCAGGGGGCAGGCAGGGGCAGGCAGGGGGCAGGCAGGGGGGCAGGCAGGGGCAGGCAGGGGCAGGCAGGGGCAGGCAGGGGGCAGGCAGGGGGCAGGCAGGGGCAGGCAGGGGCAGGCAGGCGCGCGCGGTTACGGCGCTTTTATGCGCTGCGAGCCGGCGCCGCGGGGCTGTTTCCGCGTAGCTGCGCGGCCGTAAACAGCAGGCGGGAGGCGCCCCCGCCCGGTGACGTACCGGCGGACGCGCCGGCGCCGCCGCCTCTGCCAAGGGCCGGACGAGGTGGCTCAGGGCATCAGCTGAAGTCACTGCAGTGCCTCTGGTCCTGGGGTTCGAGGCCCGACGGGGGAAGGATTTTCGACACTTGCTACACAGATAATAGCCTATTGGTCGAATTCAGTCTTCTGGAGAAGAATTCTAGCGGCCGGCTGCTCTCATGGGTAGTTTTCCATGGTTTCTCCGATGAACACTAGCCGAATGCTGGAGCTGTACCCTAACAAACGGGCCGCGGACCGCGCGCGATCTTTCCTTCCTCTTTCTTGGCCTATCATCACCCTTTACGTAGGCATACTCACACTTACAAGTATTACACCTCAACTTTCGAGCTTGTCCCGGCGGGGCGATGCCTCGCTGGTGGGATCGGGGAAAAGCAGTTGACGCGGCCGGCATCACTAAGCAAGGAACAAGCAATAAATCGAGAAGTCCGATGTTGGAAGAACACAAACAATAAACTTACAGTCAGGACCAACACGCAGAATATAACATAATATGCATTTATTTGATCTAAAAGTAACATTCTCCAAGACACTAATTGATTGATTGATTTTATTATCTTTCAATCGTTTTTCCCAAAATTAGAGATTCCTTAACGATTTGGATGGGATTAAGAAACGGTTTGTCCATTCTAAGACATGACCCATTAGAATTTGAAACTACCCATGCATTTCGCGCGATTTAACCCCCCACCCCCATTCCACTCGGACTGGTCGACGCATGTGTCAGTACCAAACGCGCAAACCAAAAATCGCTTGATAAGAAAGCGAGCAACATTTATGAGAAATGTATAGTATTTTTTAAAATTAAATCCGGTCTCGCCGCACAGAAACTGAAGTAAATAAATGAATGAATGCAATAGAAACTATCAAATCACACGGAAAAGAAATAACCAAGGTATGGAAATTTGCTATTATAGAAAATCGAAATTACACTTTTTTCGAAATAATATTGCTGATTGAAATATAACTAGAAGCGTACTCCTGGAAATGAGACTACTAATTTCTACACAACTTTGCTAGAGGCACTGCAGCGGTCCCCTTCCGCCATAAGGAAATATCAAATTTCAACATGTACAAACCGGCCAACGAAACTTAAAACTATCCTACAACGTATTTAAAATTATTTACCTGGAATCTGGACTCAGGCGTCTCCTCCAAATATGGAGAACATACAAACGTATTTCATGGCTACACGGACGAATGCACAGATGTAGTCGCAATACAAATATGACAGTGTTTTAGACAGTGGTAAGCTATGCTAATACGGTGAACAAATTTTCGCCTCGTCTGCCCAGACCAGATGTCATCAGTCACGTTTACGATAATAGCAGCTTCGTGCGAATGAAAAAATAATGATTTTGGAAGTGCAACGGATTAATAAAGAAAAGAAATAGAAAAGTAAGGACAACAAAAGTAAAAAGAGCACACGTATTTAACATTCTTTTAAATCTAATTTCCCTTGATACGTAAGAACGTGAATATAAGGCGGTACGTAACCTAAATACAATTAGAACAGATTTGCCTTCAGTATTAGAATGAGCACACAATGCCACTTGAATACGACAATTAGAATGAAGTCCTTCAATTCCCTCTCCAACAACATTTAGTTTTTCTCTCAGTTAATGTCTACTCCTGTCATGCTAATGGTTGCACGAATGGGATATTTGCAAAGTTAATTCCTCTTCCCCCATCACTGACGTACCTTCGATTAAAACATTGAGTCCGTTGTCACTTGATCAGCTGTGTCGGTCTCATCCAATCGAAAGCTTGAACATCACTGTAGCGAAGTCTCGAGGGTGTCGTTGAAGCTCCCGATTGGATGACAGCGTCACAGCTGACCAAGTGTCAACGGACTTCACGTTCTAATCGAAGTATAGCGCACGTGCGCCCTGGCGAACACTTTCCCGGTCTATTCCGCGGTCCGGCCGAGGCGGTGGCGAAGGCCACGGAAGCCCCGCATTCCACGGAGCTCCCCCTCCACGTCCGCAGCGGCGGCAGGCGACACTTAACGATATTCACGCGCGGGCGTAAAAAACGCAGCGCCCGCCCGCCCAACCGCCCGCCGGCCCTCGCGCGTGGGCAGCGACGCGGGGAATGGAATGCCGCACGCACGGCGCGGCCGCTCCCGGAAGGCGGGAAGTGAACGACCGGGCCGCGCCGCCGCCGCCGCCGCCGCCTTCACCCCTCGTCGCCCCGCCGCCCACGCCACTGCGCCCCTAAAGACATGCCCCTGTGGCCCCCACACTTCCTACCTTCAACCCTCCGTTGCCATCCCTGGCGTCAACGTCCGAGCCGCCCTCGACCAAGCCGCCTCCGACCGAGCCGCCTCCGACCGAGCCGCCTCCGACCGAGCCGCCTCCGACCGAGCCGCCTCCGACCGAGCCGCCTCCGACCGAGCCGCCTCCGACCGAGCCGCCTCCGACCGAGCCGCCTCCGACCGAGCCGCCTCCGACCGAGCCGCCTCCGACCAAGCCGCCTCCGACCAAGCCGCCTCCGACCAAGCCGCCTCCGACCAAGCCGCCTCCGACCAAGCCGCCTCCGACCAAGCCGCCTCCGACCAAGCCGCCTCCGACCAAGCCGCCTCCGACCAAGCCGCCTCCGACCAAGCCGCCTCCGACCAAGCCGCCTCCGACCAAGCCTCCCCCGATCAAGCCTCCCCCGACCAAGCCTCCCCGACCAAGCCTCCCCGACCAAGCCTCCCCGACCAAGCCTCCCCCGACCAAGCCGCCCCCGACCTTGGTCGGGGGAGACCAAGCCTCCTCCGACCAAGCCTCCCCCGACCAAGCCTCCCCCGACCAAGCCTCCCCCGACCAAGCCTCCCCCGACCAAAACTCCCCGACCAAGCCTCCTCCTATCCTGCCGCTTCCACCGCCGCCGCGAGACGGCTCCCTGGGAACGCGATTGCAGGCAGGCCACGCTTCAAGAGAAAAAGGCGTACAGAGGCATTACTTTTCGCGTATTTTTTTGTTTCGATTTTCCCATAAGAAATCCGCTCTTTCGTAATAATTATACTTTAATTTTTGATCGAAAATTGGTGATAAATCATCAATTGTCTAATTTTTACTTGAATCATAAAATGTTAATTTGCCAAACATAGTACACGTTCACTTTACATTCGCAGACGAAGCGCTGCAATCCGTTTACATGACGTGACCGTCTACTGAACGAGAATCGCACGTCTACAAGACAGACTGATCGATTAGATATGATATACAGGGCGGTGAGCGGGATACAGGCCGGGACGATGAGCGGGAGACAGGGATCTCACGGGAAGATTCGATGTTACAAGAAAAACAGACAAGCGAAGTTTCAGCATTTCAGTTAACAGTTAACCTGCACCTGCGCCCAGTCGACGCTTTCGCGCTCTCAATCTCCCGCTCGCTCCGCGCGAGCATTCCGATCAAGAAGCAAATGGACTCGGCCGCCTCGATCCTTCCACAATTTCACGTGCATTGTTCGCCCAAAATTGCATCTTTTCCCCCGCAGATTCGCCCAAGAGCCGCTGCTGGCCCGACGTCGCGCCGTCGCCAGCGCAGAGCCCCAGAACCAATCCCGTAATGCGCGGCGGTGGGCGTCAATGGGGAAAATAAAAAGAAGAAGATCGCGCGCCACCGCGATCCGCAAGTTCATCGTTGCGACCTCGGGGGACACGCTCGCTCCGCAGCTTGCAGAAGCGAAGACGGCACCGCGACGTCTGCGGTGCTGCGTGCCAAGATGGCGCCTGGTTTTGCACCTGGGCACTTATTCAGAACATCAATCACTGCGTGCGGGGACGTTGTCTTCACCTCTCGGTTTGTAAAAAGACTAGAGGATAAGATGTCGTCTGCAGAATCAATCCTGTAGCTTGTTTGCCGATGCAAATTGTTTTTATTACACGGGAGCGAACGTATTGTTAATAAATGACTTTAACAATGTTCGTTGCAACCTTCAATCTTAACCTGAATCATTTGGAGTTCATTAGATGTATCCTTTCCCTGGAAGTAAGTGAACTGTAATCGAAATTACTTCACACATGACTGTTCATTCATGTACATTTCGATTAAATCACAGACAAAAACAGTTGCTATGAACGATACCGTCATTTCACGACTCTTTTACCTGTTGTGAGAATGTCTACTGATCTTTCTCCAAACTGTCTAATTTAATTCTTACAACACAAAATATCTACCGAGACTATACAGCTAGATGGTGTTGCTGACAAAGCAACAGCGAATAGCAAAATAAGTACTAACTGGTCATTCATATCTTGGTGACAATGCTCTTGGATCACCTCAATTATACTTATAATTCCGAGAAACCTTTCTACGACGTCACACAAGTTCCGCTAGCTCTGAACACAGGTTGATATCGTAAAGTAGGAAGCGAGGTGTACAGCTGCCCGCTCTGCCTTGCCAAATAATACAGTCGGGCCGAGTGTCGGAATGCCGCGGTCAGCCGGAGGCGGCGGCGGCGACCGGCGCGGGGCGGGGGACGGTTTTCCTGCTTTCTACGCAATTCAAGAGGCCGCGCAGCACGTGCGCCCGAGCGGAGCGGGGTGGGGTAGGGTGGGGGTGGAGGAGAAGGGCGACACGGCCGCAACAAGAGCTGCCATTGTCCGAGGTTCGCAACGCAGGAGGCTACGGCGTGAACCAGGGCCTTTTAACTCCCATATAACGTGGAGACCATTACAGTGGCGCGCTCTCCTACAGCACCTTCTTACAGGAACTAAAAGACGAACTGACGGCAACAATACTTAAAACGTTCGTGGCTGCTGCATAGGTTCGCGAGACGCAAGCACGCGTGTACTGTTACAAAAAATAGCACCGATGTTCGCGCTTTCTTCAGCGGTTTCTTACATGTATATATAATGAATAATTGAGCATATAGAAGACTTTTCGTATTTATCCCAAATTAGCCAATTTTTATGTGCGGATGTTGGCGAGCCTAATCTGCAGCTGCACCCGGCGACGCTAGCGCCTCCTACAGTAGCACCCTCGAGCTTTGTCTCCGGTTTTCGGAGTTTTGCAAGGCCTTGGCGTGAAAGGTCTTTGCAACTGCGTGCCAGATTGGTACAAGAGGGGTTATGGCCGCTGGGTGACAGCTGTTGTGACGATGGTTGGGCAGCGACAGTGGTTTTGCAATGATAGCCTGTGGTTGGTGACAATTGTTGACAGGTCCTTGGTTAGCGTTGTTCACACGGTGACGGCGATTATGACGCGGTTGGGCAGTAATAGTGGTTGGGTGACAACGGGAGTAAGGCAGTGATGGCCGGGAAGCGGTGTTAGCTGACGAATAAGAACGGTCGCTGATTGATAGTGATCGTGACAGCGATTGGGCGGTAAAGACCGTTAGGCGTCACAGCAGTTGGACGATATGAGAGTTGAAATAATGACAATTGAGACGGTGCCGACCGATGAGACAGTGACGACCGTTGAGACGGTGACGACCGTTGAGACGGTGACGACCGTTGAGACGGTGACGACCGTTGAGACGGTGACGACCGTTGAGACGGTGACGACCGTTGAGACGGTGACGACCGTTGAGACGGTGACGACCGTTGAGACAGTGACGACAGTTGAGACAGTTACGACCGTTGAGGCAGTGACGACCGTTGAGGCAGTGACGACCGTTGAGGCAGTGACGACCGTTGAGACAGTGACGACCGTTGAGACGGTGACGACCGTTGAGACAGTGACGACCGTTGAGGCAGTGACGACCGTTGAGACAGTGACGACCGTTGAGACAGTGACGACCGTTGAGACGGTGACGACCGTTGAGACGGTGACGGCCGATGAGACGGTGCCGACCGATGAGACAGTGACGACCGTTGAGACGGTGACGACCGTTGAGGCAGTGACGACCGTTGAGGCAGTGACGACCGTTGAGACAGTGACGACCGTTGAGACAGTGACGACCGTTGAGACGGTGACGACCGTTGAGACAGTGACGACCGTTGAGACGGTGACGACCGTTGAGACGGTGACGACCGTTGAGACGGTGACGACCGTTGAGACAGTGACGACCGTTGAGACAGTGACGACCGTTGAGACAGTGACGACCGTTGAGACAGTGACGACCGTTGAGACAGTGACGACCGTTGAGACAGTGACGACCGTTGAGACAGTGACGACCGTTGAGACAGTGACGACCGTTGAGACAGTGACGACCGTTGAGACAGTGACGACCGTTGAGACAGTGACGACCGTTGAGACAGTGACGACCGTTGAGGCAGTGACGACCGTTGAGGCAGTGACGACCGTTGAGACAGTGACGACCGTTGAGACGGTGACGACCGTTGAGGCAGTGACGACCGTTGAGACAGTGACGACCGTTGAGACAGTGACGACCGTTGAGACAGTGACGACCGTTGAGACAGTGACGACCGTTGAGACAGTGACGACCATTGAGACAGTGACGACCGTTGAGACAGTGACGACCATTGAGACAGTGACGACCGTTGAGACAGTGACGACCGTTGAGACAGTGACGACCGTTGAGACAGTGACGACAGTTGAGACAGTGACGACCGTTGAGACAGTGACGACCGTTGAGACAGTGACGACCGTTGAGACAGTGACGACCGTTGAGACAGTGACGACCGTTGAGACAGTGACGAAAGCTGAGTTAGTGACGACAGCTGATACAGTGACGACCTTTGGGGAGGTGACAAAGAAGTGACTACCGTTGCGAGTTCCGCCCGCTGGGGCGGTGGTGTCGGCCACGAGCGCCGGAGCGTGGGCCGTCGGGGGCCGCGCCGCGCCGCCGCGAAAGCCATTTGCTCGGTGCGACCGGCGGAAAAAAACAAAAACGGACCGCACGGCGGCGGCGCCGCGCATTCACGGCGGCGCGTGATTCCGCCGCCGATCGCCCGCGAATATGCGCGCGCCTTTTTGCGTCGCCCCGCGGCCGCCGCCCTAACGGGACCGGGGGGGGCGGGCGCGCCGCGCCGTGCCGGCCGCGGAATACGCATGATTTGAATTTGCACTAGATTTGTGAATGAGGCTTCTTTAGATTTCTCTGATTGGTGAGTGATGGCGGCGCCGGAAACTCAAGTCACAGCTGATAACTCGTCTCGCAAAAAAGAATTCCCACTCCTTCCGCTGCACTTGTAGGAACGTGCATGTTTGTGTTGTTTGTCCAGGTTTATTGACGTATAAATGAGTTTTGAGCTAAATTTTGCCGTTGTGTAAACATAAATGTAGATTAGGCATAGGTTACATATTAATTGTCTGATTACCACATGTAGTTATTTCAATGATCATAATTTTACGCATATTTTGTCTCAAAATTAATATTTTGAGTGAGAGAAACTGCTATTTTGTTACCAATAAAGTGAGGCAAACTCTAAAGAAAATTCACTCACAAGTCTAGTGCAAATTTAAATCATCGGCCGGGGCTAGGCGAACAACGACGCGAGGCTGCCGATCCGGTGGCCGAGATGGAATAGAATATTTATTTTCCTACTTAGGAATTCACAGAATATTTCCGGTGTTAGTGTTTTCACTGTAGTTACAAATACACAAAAGTAGCAACCAAACAAACGTTATCATATTTACATATTACTTAATGAAATTTTACAAAATTAATATATTAACCCTATCATGCTAAAGCTGACATAATACAAGCAATACATTTAAACAGGATTGCGCTGGTGAGAATCGAGCAATGTTGAAGGAAATAGTGGCGCACCAAGTTTTTGAAATCGCAAAGAGCATCAAGATCCTCGCGGCTGACGCTTAAGATTGATTGATTGATTGATTGAAGGTTTAGGGTGCTTCAAACGGTGGTCATTGGCATTATAGAATTGGAATGGAATGACAAGGTGAGATAGCGCGCGGTCTGTGACTCGTTATAAGAGTGCTGTTCCAATAAAATATATTATTAGACCGATTACATTGTTTAATATTTATTTCTTCCGAGTACGCCCCTTCCGCAGTTTCGTCGGAAAATTGAAGAATTGTAAAATGTAAAACTAAACTGAATAAATGATATACTGTACAATGTAATATAATGGTTTCATCTCTTTCCGTCTCTTAACAAACGCTTAGCGATATTAGAATAATTACCCACGGATGGTACCAGGTCTATATAGTGAAACGGATAGTCGAGAGCCTCGGCGTTCGTGATTAATTTTGACTTCAATGTTTTTGCAGTTAAAATGATTTACAACGTGTGAAATGTTCGCAAGGGGCCAACTGGCTGGGTACATCAAAGCGACTCCCTCCTCAGCGTCCACGCGGGTTCCTCGCACGCAAGCGGGTGCTGTGGGTGGCAGGCGCCCGTCGCAGACACGGCGGAAGGCGTGCGCAGCGCCAGGCGAATCGGCAGGGATGCGGGCGGGTATGGGTGGGCTGGATGGAGCTTGGGAGGGCGAGTAGGTGGATGTGTGGGTGAGTGGGCGCTTGGGTGGGTGGGTGGGCGGGCGGGAGGGAAGAAGGGAGGGTGAGGGGGCGGAAGGGAAAGCGGGTGGGGGTGCATGGGGGATGCGTGGGTGGGCAAGCGGGCGGACGCGTGGGGAGTCGTGATGGCGGGTGGACGCATGGGTGGGGCGGGCTTGACGGTGGATGGGTGAATGGGAGGATGGGTGGTCCGGCGGGCGGAGGACAGGTGGGTGGTGGGCGTCGACAAGAGAAACGCGAAAGACGCGCGAAGTGCTTGCGCAGGCGGGGGCGGGGGGCGGGGGGCGGGGGCGGAGGTGGGGGCGGGAGCGTCGGCCGCCGCGGGGCAGCAACGGTCCTCGGCGACGGCAGGCCACAGTGGGCCACTTGCGACAGCTTGGCGCCCGTCAAGGAACTGCGGATTCCTCGCTTGACGTCTTTGCGCCTTTTGGTGCCTACACAAGTCTCCCTGACACTGTTCCCTTCGAAATCGAGTCTGTGAAGTCTGTGCGCCTTCGCGATCTCGGCTGGCTGGATGGTCAGGGTCCAGAAACTTGTTTAAGTCTGTTTGAACTCAATCGTTCAGAACACGAACGTCACTCGCACCAAACATTTGATACATCTACGGACGTTCTGATTCTACAGAATCGAATTTTTGCTTTGGATTCTTCTGAAAACGGTATTCGATTCCAGTGATTGCAATTACTGCAATCTATTCCAAAAGACCGGTATCGAATCAAATGAATGGACGTATTTTATTGTGGTATTGCGGATACACAAGTAATTATTCATGAAGGTTTCACAATCTGTTGCCGACGTACAGAATTTAAAGCCAGAAACACTTCGTTTGTGACCGTCCTTGCACATTCCTCTAGTTTATCATACATAATCAACTTAATGTAACTGAGAAATATAATAAATGTTCGATTCCGGTAACGGTACTTTGCTAGATATATACACACACATGATTTCATTCGATTTCAATACTTTTCTTGCGATTCAATTCCGATATAGATACTTTCGTTTTTTCTATCATAAAAATAGGTACCACTGCGTAAGAGAAGGTAGTCATTTGAATACGAAGTGTTTGCATGGCACAGCGCACACCAATCAGCTGCTATCTCGATCTCCTGCTGATGCGCAGATGCACCAAACGTGATGCAAAACTCGAACTGCATATACGTAATACATCTGTGGTGCTGTCGATTGCAGCAACGATTCGCCACGCAAAAAAAGCTCCCTATGATTCTTGTGGGAATCTCTTCTTTTCGTGCAATTCGACTCCAGTATCGATTCTGAGGTTTCAGTTTTAGAATTGACTGTTTTATAGGAATCGAATCACCCTATCTGAATTGCGCTTCTCGGTGCCCGTGGAGGATAACAAAAAAATCGATGATTTTAAAACGTCGACATTTTCCACCAGAAACATCGATATATTGGCATACATTGATATATTGGCATCAATGTTTCGTTTTCAATGTATTTTAGATCAATGTATTTTTCGGAAATATCGAAATTTTCAAAAAAAATCATCTTTCTGGACTATTTTGTACGAGGTAATATTGTAATATCGTTATATCGCATTTTGAACCTTGTCTGCATAAAATCTTGATTAAAAAATTAAGATGACAGAGCGCTTGAAGGCAGAATATACTTTAAAATAATATTTACGGACGTTTTACTTCGATGATTTATGATTGAAAGTGAAGAAATGGAATAACAGCAAAACACGATGTCTTCTATTTTTTACATTCGGTAAACATTTTAAACATTTTATTTATACGTGACCAAACAATAAAATATACAGGTATTTCATTTAAGTACTTTAATTGAAAATAGGAGGATAAGGATTAAAAATAAGAGGATGGGAAAGTACCATCTGTTTTGTCATATATAAAACACCGACAGTTTAAACATCGATCGACATGGAAAACCTTTCGTTGGTGCAACAAAATATCGATGTATCGATGGCATCGCTAGCCCCTGCGCCCACTGTGCGTGAGGGCATGCGGCGCGCGCACGACCCGCGCGGCCGGGGTCGCGGCGGCCGCCACTCGCCACTCGCCACTCGCCCCACGCCCCTCGCCCCTCGCCCCTCGCCCCTCGCCCCTCGCCCTTCGTCACTCGCCCCTCGCCCCTCGCCCCTCGCCACTCGCCCCTCGCCCCTCGCCACTCGCCACTCGCCACTCGCCACTCGCCACTCGCCACTCGCCACTCGCCACTCGCCACTCGCCACTCGCCACTCGCCACTCGCCACTCGCCACTCGCCACTCGCCACTCGCCACTCGCCACTCGCCACTCGCCACTCGCCACTCGCCACTCGCCACTCGCCACTCGCCACTCGCCACTCGCCACTCGCCACTCGCCACTCGCCACTCGCCACTCGCCACTCGCCACTCGCCACTCGCCACTCGCCACTTGGCGGCGGAGCGGGGCCCGCGCGCGCCAACACAACGCGCGTTGGGGCGCCTCGCCTCGCCCAGCCTCACTTCGTTTCGCTTCGCTTCGCTTCGCTTCGCTTTGGACGCCGTCGACCGCCGCGGCGCCATCATTCCTTTACAACGGCCCGCGCGACTCGCATCAGAGAGAGAGGGAGAAATGGAGGAAATAAAGTACGGAACCAACAACCTTCGGTCGATTAAACAAATGTTCATCTTTTTCTACTATTTTGTACGAGGTAATATCGTTAAATTGCATTTTGAATAAAATTTTATCTCTGCATAAAATCTTGATTAGAAAATTAAGATGACAGTGCTTTAAAGCAGAATATACTTTAAATAATATTTACGGGCGTATTCGTGATTGCGGGCGCGTCAACTATAGAGGTCACTAGTTATTAGTAAGTGTAGTGCGTGTTTTTTCTTCGGGAGGTGGCCGTGATCTTTCCCTTGCTGGATAGCGAGATCTGGCGCCGACCTACCGTCGACTTGTTAGGGTACGTCCGTTTGTTAGGGTACTGGTCCGGCATTCGCCTGGTGTTGATCGGAGAAACACGAAAACTACCGATCAGAGCAGCCGGCCGCAAGAATTCTCCTCCAGACAGCCGCTGAATTCGACCTAGATGACAAGCTAGTATCGAAAATCCTGCCGCCGCCGTCATGACGAACCTAGGACCTCCCAGTCAGAGGGATTGCAGTGATATCAGTTGATACACTGAGCCAACTCTCCCGGTAACAACCTTCGAAAAAGGTTGGCGTCGTGTACTATGTCATTGTACGTTTGTATCTGTTCCCTGTCGCACCATATTCCAAAAGGAGAGTGACCATAAAGGTGGACCTGAATAAGGACTGAAGTGGAGAACGTTAGATTTCTGAGCGGGAAGTATTGTAATCGCACAATAGGAATGACATAATGAAGGAAATAGAAAATAAGGCGCGCGCCCGAAATTCACAAAGACAATGAGATGGTCATACTCGGTCACCAGCGTTATAGAGAGATTACTATAGGGCGGGGCCGCTTTGACAGCTAGTGCTCGGGCACTGCTGGCAATATAATTGCAAGTTATGTCCATGCACTCATTTTGTCAGTGCGATCCTTTACAGTCATATCATTTTTAAATGGCTTCATCATCATCTCGTGCAACGTCATCGTCCTGCATGACGTTAATTTGTTTCCGGACCTGTCGATGCGGTGCTTTCTTAGAGTAACTCCTCTAAAACAGTCTTAAAGTCTTCCACTTGCCTCCGCCCCCCCCACCACACACGGAGGCGCCAATCCACCAGCGCGCCGCTCTAATCCACGATTCCCTGAGAACGGCGTGGCTCCCACTCCGCCACTGCATCACGAACCGGGGATGCAGCACCGCTTCTGACAAATTAGGAGCGGCGTTGAGATTAATGGCAACGTATTTGCCGTAGGTTCTTCTTCACTGAACAGTTAGACGTCACGTACTATTGGGCGCTGTCTGTAGATATTCGTTCTAGTAGTAGAGACATGAGATAACGAATCCAAGAGACGTTGAAGAGATTCGTTACTGATTCGATGCGTTTCTGCCACCAAACGAGAGATTCTGTTTTCTTTCGTTTCGAGAACGTATTGTACCCAGTTACCAATTGTTTTCAATATTCATTCTCTTCGAAAAGTGTGGAGTTTGGTCATGATCTAATTGGATTTTGCTAAATTACTTTTATGCCTACACTTTTCTTGGAATCCCAGGAATATACGAAACGTTCTATCTTCCCTCCTTACAATTAATATTAATGGTAGAATGCATTGCAAATATGGTCAGAGGAGCTGGTCAGGTGATTTCACTTTGTCACAGCATTCATTCACTTACAAATCTCTCCATCATTTATTCTATTAACTCCATCATAATTTACTTACTCAATCCATCATTTATTCTTTTACTCCCTTATTCCGTCATTTATTCTTAAGCTCACGCATTCCGTCATTTATTCTTAAGCTCACGCATTCCGTCATTTATTCTTTTACTCACGCACTCCGTCATTTATTCTTTTACTCACGCACTCCGTCATTTATTCTTTTACTCACGCACTCCGTCATTTATTCTTTTACTCACGCACTCCGTCATTTATTCTTTTACTCACGCACTCCGTCATTTATTCTTTTACTCACGCACTCCGTCATTTATTCTTTTACTCACGCACTCCGTCATTTATTCTTTTACTCACGCACTCCGTCATTTATTCTTTTACTCACGCACTCCGTCATTTATTCTTTTACTCACGCACTCCGTCATTTAGTCTTTTACTCACGCACTCCGTCATTTATTCTTTTACTCACGCATTCCGTCATTTATTCTTTTACTCACTCATTCCGTCATTTATTCTTTTACTCACTCATTCCGTCATTTATTCTTTTACCCACTAATTTCATCATTTATTCTTTTACTCCCTTATTCCGTCATTTATTCTTAAGCTCACGCATTCCGTCATTTATTCTTTTACTCACGCACTCCGTCATTTATTCTTTTACTCACTCATTCCGTCATTTATTCTTTTACTCACTCATTCCGTCATTTATTCTTTTACTCACTCATTCCGTCATTTATTCTTTTACTCACTCATTCCGTCATTTATTCTTTTACTCACTCATTCCGTCATTTATTCTTTTACCCACTAATTTCATCATTTATTCTTTTACTCACTCATTCCGTCATTTATTCTTTTACTCACTCATTCCATCATTTATTCTTTTAGTCCATCGGCCGAGCCTCGTAGAGCAACTGCCCTAGCTCCTTCATCCCCTGGAGCACGCATTCCCCGCGTGGCGGGCGAGGCTGTTCGTCGGTGGGCATTGGCGCCTCCGAGCGCGTTCCTGCGCGGCGCCTCGCGGCCGAGGCGGCAGATAAATTTGCCCGCGCGAGGCGAGGCGAGGCGAGGCGAGGCTTTCCCCCTCCCGCGCGCGCCACATCATATAAAAGCCCCGTTGCGGAGGCGCCGTAAAGTGCGTGCGCCGACGGCCCCGCGGCGCGCATGTGGACAGGGGGCAAGGCGTGGAAGCGGGGACTGTGTCGGTTGTGGTGAGGGTGAAGGTGAGGGACTGGTGGAGGTGGTTGTGGAGGTTGTGGTGGTGAAGGTGGTTGTGGTGGTGGCAGTGAAGGCGGAGGGGAAGGTAGAGGTAGATGTAAAGGTGGTAGAGGTAGAAGTGGTGGTGGTGGTGGAAATGGAGGTGGTGGTATTTTGGGAAACGATGTTTGTGGTGGTGATGGTAAAGATTTCGGAAAAAATGGATGCGATGGTGATTGTGGCGTTTCTGGTGGTGGCGTCGGTGACTAGTGAGTGTTGTTCATGGTTGCGGCGTTGGCACTAGCGATGGAGAGGATGTGATGTTGACGAAGATGGTGGGATGGAGAGGGTAGAGGTGGTGGAAGTGGCGGTGGTGGGGAGGGTGATGGTGTTTGTTGAGATGGCTGGTTCTGGTACAGGCTCAGGTGACAAAATAATCGGTCCTAGCGGTCGAGGTAATGCCACTGCAATTGGTTGTCAGGTTGTGGAGGCGATGCTAGCGGTAGTGGCAATGTTGGCCACCTTGGATGTCTGTTGAGATGACGTTCAGACGTAAATACCCAGCGCAAATGAGAAATGAAACGCGTGCCATTCATCCAGCCTGTCTCCAGGAGATATTTCGTGGTATTGTCGCTGAAGATCGTTAAGGCAAGAAGTGTTTTGAAACAACTGCTAATTCGGAGAATTAATCGCGAAGAGAGGAATAAAACAAAAATATCGCTTTTCTGAATAATATTTCTGAAAAGAAAAGGATTAACGGTTTGGTAAAATTACTCAACAATTTCATTTTACATGTATTTCTAAATCGTTATCCAGAAAAAAAGTAGCATGTGAATAATTTTACTCTCCTCCTATAACTCATCTTCAACTGTCTTATATTTTTTTTTTTCAAATTTCACCGAAGAAACTTTTTATCTAATTCTCTGAGTCACACATGTTTCGGCAGTACCATTTCGCTAACGCTTCTGACACACACAATGTTTAAACCAATAACCCCAATAGTAATATGAAGAATTTCGATTGAAATTTTCATTTCAAACAGTACAATATCAATTTTAATTTTCTACAATATCGATCACTTTTCAATTTCAACTTTAATTTTCAACAATATCAATCAGTACAGCCAAAGTACTCTCTACCTTGGGTCAAATTTTCTAAACGCCAGAACATAATAAAACGTTAATGACTAAACACACAAACACAACAGCTTCACTAATTTCCAAAATGTTGGATACAACACGGAAACAACGGATACCCGAATCTTTTCGGGACTCCCAATTACTACTTCGTCTTCCTTCGTCCACAAGCACCAGCTGCAGGTATTGCTCGATGAGAGTGAGGAACACTCCTAATCCAAACTGTCCAGCGCGAAACTCTTCGCTTCAAACGGTTCCGGGAGTTTCATCTCCAATTACGGAAGCGGCGAGGAGGAAACTTCGGACTCCGGAGTCTGTCGCGCCGCCGTCATTTGCTGCTTGGCCCGGGGCCTGGACGTTGGAAAACCCGCTAGGCGCGCTGCGGGCAACTACCCGCGGCTCTGAAGAGAGAAATTCACGGCTGCGGGCACGTTTCAGCAATTAACGTTCATTCATCCGAGCCTCCTCCTCACCCATACATTCACGGGAATATATTACTCTCGAGTGCATTCTCGAGTCCACGTTATCTCTCGCACGCGCTCCAAGGCGCTTTCGCACAAGGGTTCCTTCATACGTGCTTGAATGAAGAGTCTTTTGAAGTAGATAGCGTAATTTTCGAGAAAGTTCGTGCAATGGAATATAAATGGTGGAATTAACATCTTTACGTGCTTCTCCTGGAAATCAACATCTTCAGAAACAGGAAATTCGAAGTATTTCTGTCTTGGCTTTCATGCTACAGTAAAAGGTTTCATTCATTCTAATTACTACGAACATACAATGAAAACTGCACAATCGAAAAATCTGAAATGTTGGCGAAAACTGAGACATAAGCTCAAATCATTTGGCGTTTAACAGAACTGAATGCAACTTCTCACCATTGCATTCCATATTTCTCGACGCAGTAAAGCAAAGAACACTAATCCAACCATTAGACCCATTTTGAACGAAGTTGTTAAGAGATGTAATGCATTCACATCATAAACTTTCTCGTGCAGAAATACGAATATCATATGAATGGATATTAATGTTCAGTATCTACATCCATTTCCGGAAACTAGATCAAGATACACAAGAAGAAGACATCAATCATTCTAGAACAGATATACACACTCGCTTCTGGTGTTTTGCTCATAAATTTCAAGGCGTATCCAAGTCATTTGTTTTATGTGGAGCATGCCTCGGGTAAAACATCAAACAACCAGACACAGGAAGAAAATAATGGGCTTCTCCCGACTCTGCTTTGCGTTTGATTATCATTCCTGCATTCTCAGGGAAACGGTGATCTCAAACAAGCCACATGCTTATTAGAAATCCTTAGTAAAGTGTTTTAGAATAAATATTACACAAGTTACCATTTTGAAAAACCCTAAGTCTCAATCAAAAATTACAAATGAAAAAAAATAGAAGGGTCGATGAAGAGTAAATATGGCCCGCTAATTTTAGTACTGCAGCGGCATACGTCTAGAATTGGCAGGAGAAATCTACAGAAACAGTACAGTTGTCATCTACAATTCATCTTTAGACAGTTGCTTCACTTGCCCAAGTCACGGGATGGGCCTCCAAAACGCGACCATTGATATTAGAACCTACGGCATCACCTGTTTATGAAGCTTAAGCTTGTACCCACAAACATTAAGTCTTTCGCCCATTTCTACACGATAATGTCGAATAAAATAATTGAATACATAATATTGACGCTGATATCTCAATTGCACAATCGGTTAAAAAAATAGTTTACAGACATGCTGGGACGGTGAATTCGGACGCGTCCCAGAATTTAAATAAATTAATGGAAATGTTAGGGAACTGACATAGTGTAGAAACCTAAACAGTTGAAGATGCTATGGTAAGGTAGAAAGTTCCCATGGTGTTAATCTTTCAACTGCGTTCCTTTTCAATCTAACACAACGAATAAACTGAAATCGTACGTCATAAACAATCTATATTTAAATTACCAGTATTTGAGTTTCTATATCACCAATGTATAGATGCCTGACATGCGGTAACATTAATGTACCGGTACTTATCAATGTTTTGATACTTAACGATCGATAAAACCGAGATCCGATTCACGACGTTCATAACATCGAAGTATGGCTCTACATGACATCCTTAAGGATTACATCAACGTATCGGTACTTGGCGTTTATAACACCAACGTCTGATCCGATGACTTCCACCAACATCGACGTACCAACATTTCATTCCGGTATTGATATCAACACCAAATTCTGAGTGAATTCCCATACGGCAGCGCCCCTAGCAACAGCGCAGCGCGACCGCGCCGTGGGTGGGCGGGACTGCAACCACACAAACGGGCGGTGCGCGGTCGCGGCGGCCGCCCGAGGTAGAAATCGCTCCGCGGGCGAAGACGCGGCGCAGAGAGGGTGGCGCGTCGAGGGAGGCACTTGTCTCCCGCCACGACACATCACGTGTCGGCGCGCTGGCGGCGATAGTGATAGCGGCGGAAGCAATCACGATGGCGGTGACGGTGGCGGTGGCAGTGACGATGATGGTGGCGGCGGTGATGGTAACGGCGGGGTGATGGTAACGGCGGGGTGATGGTAATGGCGGGGTGATGGTAATGGCGGGGTGATGGTAACGGTAAAAGTGTTGTACCAGCGTCAACGGTGGGGAGCATAACTATTACTACCGCCACCATCGCCAGAGTTCCTACTACATCCACCAACGCCATCTCCACTACTGCAAGCTCAATGTATTGGTTTTCAATTAATTACTGTTGTGACTGAATCACTGACAATGAAATACGGTAGTGGAGTACAACTCTCTAAGTTAGTGTGATCCCGGTAGTTAGCTCATGGTCACGTTAACCTGGCAATTAGCAACACACTTTGGTGTACATCCAATTGGATGTGTTTCTTTACCTACTACGCCACCTAGGACATTCGTTCTTGGTGCTAAAACATAGCAGAAAAAACGCTGGAACTGAATTCCAAGAAGTGTCGAGACTTTCCGCTTTTATCAGTTTTTCCCCAAGAATCATTTCCGAAGGCGGGAGCTTATAGTAATATTTTGTTGAAAGAGAAGTGCCCGTTCAAGGTGGCCACTTATTTTCAGGAAAAAATTTGCCTGATTTTTCCCGGTTTTCAGTGAAATGTTAATGTTTTTCCTGATAAGATTTGCAATTTGACAATTCTTAAAAAATATTAAAGATATCCAGACACTAATTGGTGAGATCTCTGATTTCTCCACGACAAAACACAAATTAACATTTTCTCACCGAATAAAACTGAGCAAAAAATAATATTAGTTGTTGTAATGCTGAACTAATGTTTTTAAAGAAAACCTAGTTTTAGAACCCCCTCAAAATGTTTCCCTCCTTCTAATAATTCTTCTACAAATTCCGAGATTTTTGCAGACTTATCTAGAGCAATGTAATTCCCAGATTTTCCCCAGACGTTTTGTTGAGTAATGAAACTCCCTGATTTTTCCCTGACCTATCGAGAGTAATGAAATTCCCTGATTTTCCCTGTCTTTTTCAAGATAACTAAATTCTCTGATTTTTCCAAGACTAATCCAGAGCAATGAAATTTCCTTACTCTTCCTGAGTAATGAAATTCCCTGATTTCCCCTGACCCATCCAGAGCAACGAAACTCCTTGATTTTCCCCGGTTTCCCTATAAAGCGTCCACCCAGCCGTTCCAAACAAGGAGGGGTGCGGAAGCGCCGTGCCAGGACGCAGGTCGCCAACCCACGGCGACCGCGCGCGCGCCGCTTCGCACGCGTTCCTTACCTTGTTCCATCTCACCCCGACCCGTCCGGCCGCGTCGCCCGGCAGGCAGGCAGGCAGGCCGCGCAGCCACCGTCATTAGCATACTGGCTGTCGGAAGCGGCCTCGCAGTCTCGCCCCTCGCTCCCCCTCCTCTCCGCACCCCCGCCCCGCTCCGCGCCATGTCTGCTCGCCGCGTCCCTCTGAGTAACGAGCGCCCGCGACCAGGCTCTTCCTGTAGCAGCGGGCGGCGGGTGAACGCGCGATGCGGACACCCTGCTTCAACGGAGGGCGTTTCCCCGTTGGGGGAAGTTACGTTCGTCGCGTCGTCGGTCGCGGTAGCGTACTGCTCCTACACCAGAACCGGGTAGAAAAACAGCAACAATAAAACCTTCCACTGAGCACGCACTCAAATTTCGGTTGCTGTGGTTCTTCCAGAATCGTCAGCTGCTGCAGATTCTTCTGCGTGGTGTTGTTCAACATGGCACTGTTCAACGTGATGTCTCCACGCGGTCCGTATCGGTGACAGTTCGTGTTCTTGGACCACGAACGCGTCACATGCGTAGGGTGGCAATCACGTCGCATCAGTTGACCACAGTAATGCTGCAATCGCTTTCGCACCCTTCCACGAATTCCGAACTCGTTGACGGCGCCTGATTCGAGGGCACAGAGTTGGAAGGGGAATCCCTTACGCCTCCCGGAACCCTTACGCCTCCCGGACACTCCACAGCCATTTTACAACGCAGTTTATTGATGGCAGACAGTGCCGTAGGCTGCAAGGTCCTACGTATTTCGAAACCATGAACTTAGCTGGGTCTGATTACGGCAAAGCTCGGAAATGAATTTCAAGGTCGGCTGTTCTGACTGGTCGTTTCCGTGGCTTCCGAACAATTCCAGATGGATGCTGTAGCGGACCCGGAATAATGAGACAATCGATAAATATACCTTCCAAAATTCTTATTATCGTCGCTTTCCCTTCCAGTAGGTAAAATAAACGTGCCGACTCGTTCTTGGCAAGGGCAGCCAAGAACGGGCGTTGAAGTATCTGGTAGTATACGATTCGAAAACACAGGCCAGTCAGCGTAGTCATGTAAGAAGGAATCGGTAAACGCAATCTGCTACACACAGTTTGGCAAGAGTGATGCAAGAAGAGCAGTCTGGAACTCACAGTTCGGTAAAGTTGCTGTGGTAACGGCGGACCTGTAAGAAAGGTGGTAGGCGCAACACGGCAATAACGAAAGTTTATTGTGCTACGTTCAGCTCTGAGGTTTCGTCAAGGGTGTGAGGTAAAGCCACCCTCCTACGGAGAATTGGCCAAGAATGGTAAAAATAACGATTGATTAGTGTTTCCGAGCGCATCAACTGATAAGATCTTGTGTAGTGCATGTTTTATTGCGGACGGTGGCTGTATGGTGAGATCAGGCACCGACACACACGTCAGCTTGTAGAGTTTTTCCGCAACCAGATATTTCCCACCGGCGGAGCACCGCCCCAGCGAGGACAAACTCGAAATTCCCGACATATATGGTAGTGAAGTGTATGTAAATGTGAGGATGATAAACAAGGATGTGAGGTTGTAAGTAAGTAGAAACTGGCCAGTGTTGATCGGCGAAACCACGGAAAACTACGCAACAGAGCAGCCAGCCGCTAGAATTCTCCTCCAGACAGCGCTTGAACTCGAGATCTAGCTACGGAGATAGTTTCTAAACTTCTGCCACCTCGGGACTCACCCCCTAGGACCTCCCGGTCAGAGGCACTGCAGCGACATTAATTGATGCTGTGGGCCACCTAAGTCGATGTAAAGACAGTGTGGCGTGGACGCTTTGGCGAGGGCCCAGTTGTAAAGCGGTGTTTGGCAAGGACGCTTCGACAGAAGTGCGGTGGCCGGAAGGCGGAGGCGCGGCAGAGGCGGTGCCGAGCCACGCGGAGGTCAATCGCCCGACAAGGCGCGCGCGCTGGCCGACGGCGGCAGATCCCTCGTGGCTGCCGCCGCCGGCGATCGCTTCGGCTTGGCCCGGTTGCTTCAGCGCCCGGAGACAAAGCGCTGCGCGGGACGGAGCGACAGGCGAATAGCTGCGCGACGCTCTTCATTAATCGTCCGCCGCGGAACAGAGCCTTGCGGAACACCGACCGCGCCTCCCCGCCTCGCGTCTCTCCGTCCCGCCTTGGGTGTCTTCCCCTCGCCTCTCCCCGACCCGCCTTAGGTGTCTTCACCTCGCCTCTCCCAGCCTCTTCTCGCATCATCTCAGCTCCCTCACGCCGCTTTCCTCTTGGGCCCCACCTCTACTTTTTCTGGACACTTTCCGATCTGCCTTGCCTCTCAACATTGCGCCTCAATCTCCTGTCGACTCACTTTTCCCCGCCTTCGCCATAAAACTGTACTCTATTGCCACCTTTCCTCGCCCATTCCTCATCTCGACCCGCCCGCGTCTATTTCTCTTTCTCTCTCTCTCTCTCTCTCTCTCTCTCTCTCTCTCTCTCTCTCTTTCACTTCTTGCCTTTCTAAGGCACTTCTCGCATCACTCCACTTAGTCATAAGCTTGTTTCCTTCCGTTTTCCTGTTTCTCCCATACCTACGCATCTATCCCACTCTTTCCCCCAATCAAGTGCTTCTCTCCTACCACTCTTCTCTCCTCACCTTTCTTTACATACTTCCCGTCACCTCTCCCTTCGCTTCTTTTCGCTTCTCTCCGCCTCGCCTCGCCCCGCCCCGCTCCGCCACACGCCGTGTCGTTGTGAAACGGCAGATCTGGCATGCACAGGGAGTGGGACATCGCGAAGATTCATCTCGAGAGCGTGCGGGAGCCGCTCTCAAACACAGGCGACACTCAACCCGAGGGACGACACGCAATTAATTTCCTTCCAGTTCATTTGAAATTCTAATGTTCGATTTTGTATCGGTTGTTATCCGCAGATAATAATAGTAAAACCGGTTTAATCTGAAGCTCTTCGTCATGCCTGTTATATTTTTAACTTGCATAATACGGAGCACGACGACCAGGAAATCCACCGACTTATCAGCAGCAGAGGAATTCGGAGATAAGCAACCTGTGTGCAACCGTGAGAAGCGGCGAGCGCGCTACCGCCGACTGCTTTCACGCGTTATCGTTCGCATCATGTACTCGAAATCCGCAGAATATAATGAAAAGTATTTAATATAATTTACTAAAAAGCCTTATTGAATTATTGCTAATGGTATCTTAGTAAAAATCGATAAAGAACCCCTGATGATATCTAGATTCCGTAGCGCCATCTAAATATCACCATCGAAACAACTCTAAGCTACACCTGCGTTACATCTCGTTCTGCGTTAATTAGTGCCACCGAGCGCTGTTACCTAACACTACACACGACGAACACATGGGGCAACCAACACTTTCTCGAAAGTCTGTAATGCTCAGTTAATGAATAATGTTCAAATAACGAACACCCCATCGAACAAAAAGAAAATGGGGCGATATGTTTACAATTCGTAGAACTGCATTTTACTGACATTTCAGGAACGTTTCCTGCCTGGACAATTGCATGCACAATGAATCACATTCGCATCATTTTCAAAATGTGACAAAAGCTAGATAATTTGAGTCGATTTTCACTTCGGCTGAAAAACCTTGAGCGATGAAAATCCAAAATACTTATAGTATTTAGTAACGTAGCATATATATATATATATATATATATATATATATATATATATATATGTATTACTATTATTATTATTAAATTTATCTAAAAAAAGGTAAGTATTACACAGACTGGATCTCCAGACGAATTAAAGACATACTCATTAATATCACAACTGTTGTATATGACCAATAAATCCATTGGTTAACGGATAATTGGGAAAGCAAACATAACCAATTACATTCGTGAACGACTCATCACCTCAATATGAATAGCAATACCAGGAAGGAACGTGCAGCTTCAGGCTCTTGCACTCTGCATGTCCGCATTTGTGATTAAGCTCAGAAAGAATTCGGAGAACGGTTTAACCTGTCGACTCATCGCCTGGCACACTACTTGCAGCAGTGTGCGGTCGAGCAGAAAATTGCACCCCAAAGAATCACTTCCTGGACTGCCCTTCGCCGAGGAGAGGACCCAATGAATCACCTGGAACCGCGCCTACATGCTCGTACGTCGCCAAATCATTGCAGCCTAAGTCTTCAACACGCGCGGCGGGGAGAAGATGACACATAAGTATGTTGTACTGCCGAAAATACTCCTTACTCACCGCTCTATTTGGCAGGGTTCCTATAGGTTGAGGCATCCCAGACTGAAGTCCCACTTCATGACAAAGATAATATGTTCACATGCTCCTTACTTCTAATAACAATGGAGGTGATAGAAAACTAATTAAGTACATGATTGAAATAATACACTATTTTAAATACTATAATAATGAATGACATTATTATTATGAAAATACTGATGATAATAATAATAATAATACACTATTTGATACAATTTTATTTTCACTTAAGTTTTAAGAAGTAGAAAAAAAATCTTTGTTCAATTTCATTTAAAGAGTTATTTTTTTTATTAAGTTATTTATTAAACCGCGATTTTTTTTCTTCCTTATCACGTCTTTTCAGTTGGTATCATATTGCACCACGTCATCAGTTAGGTACTTGGTACTACAAAAAGAAATATTTAAGTCGAGTGCTTGTCTCTGCGCAAGGCGCCGCAGCTCCCGTTTGGCGCGGGCCACGCCCCCGTCTGGCGCAGCGCGTGCCAAGGCGCTCTCAATGAGGAGCGCCGCGGCGCCGCTCCCGTTGCGCGAAGGTCAGCGCGGCGCTGCTGGCGGCGGCGGCGGCAGACGCGACCTTGGCCCCGCATTCGCCGCGAACGAGGAACAGACACCCGACACCGCCCGCCCCCGCCCCCGCCCCGGGCCGACACCCCCAGGGTCCTCGACCGCCCGTCCCCTCCCACACGGTTCTCCTCTCAACCCAGCCCCCTCAACGACCACGTTGCCACCCTCCGTTCATTCCGGCCCTTCCCCCGCCCCTCTCCGTCCGCCACGCCCCTCTCCGTCCGCCGCGCCCCTCTTCGTCCGCCGCGCCCCTCTCCGTCCTCCGCGCCCCTCTCCGTCCGCCACGCCCCTCTCCGTCCGCCACGCCCCTCTCCGTCCTCCGCGCCCCTCTCCGTCCTCCGCGCCCCTCTCCGTCCAACACGCCCCTCTCCGTCCAACCCGCCCCTCTCCGTCCAACCCGCCCCTCTCCGTCCAACCCGCCCCTCTGCGTCCAACCCGCCCCTCTCCGTCCAACCCGCCCCTCTCCGTCCAACCCGCCCCTCTCCGTCCAACCCGCCCCTCTCCGTCCAACCCGCCCCTCTCCGTCCAACCCGCCCCTCTCCGTCCAACCCGCCCCTCTCCGTCCAACCCGCCCCTCTCCGTCCAACCCGCCCCTCTCCGTCCAACCCGCCCCTCTCCGTCCTTCGCGCCCTCTCCGTCCTCTCCGTCCTCCGCGCCCTCTCCGTCCTCCGCGCCCTCTCCGCCCAACCCGCCCCTCTCCGCCCAACCCGCCCCTCTCCGCCCAACCCGCCCCTCTCCGCCCGCCACGCCCCTCTCCGTCCGCCACGCCCCTCTCCGTCCGCCACGCCCCTCTCCGTCCGCCACGCCCCTCTCCGTCCGCCACGCCCCTCTCCGTCCGCCACGCCCCTCTCCGTCCGCCACGCCCCTCTCCGTCCGCCACGCCCCTCTCCGTCCGCCACGCCCCTCTCCGTCCGCCACGCCCCTCTCCGTCCGCCACGCCCCTCTCCGTCCGCCACGCCCCTCTCCGTCCGCCACGCCCCTCTCCGTCCGCCACGCCCCTCTCCGTCCGCCACGCCCCTCTCCGTCCGCCACGCCCCTCTCCGTCCGCCACGCCCCTCTCCGTCCGCCACGCCCCTCTCCGTCCGCCACGCCCCTCTCCGTCCGCCACGCCCCTCTCCGTCCGCCACGCCCCTCTCCGTCCGCCACGCCCCTCTCCGTCCGCCACGCCCCTCTCCGTCCGCCACGCCCCTCTCCGTCCGCCACGCCCCTCTCCGTCCGCCACGCCCCTCTCCGTCCAACCAGCCTGAGTCTCTGTCTACACTAAACCACTTTTTCAATTAAATTTTTGGAAGACCCACTAATATTGATATGTTCACGAGGGCCAACAGAAATTACAGAAAAACAATCGATTATTGCACCTACTTGGGACCACCTATCACGAAAAATACAAGAGAAGTTCAATTGAAATATTCCATTTTCGAAATACTCTTTAAGCGATTTGTCACACTATGCTATCTTAGAAAGGCCAACAGAAATACTTCCGACCTGGATATGGGGCGTCGGCCCTCTATTAGCAAGCCATGCACTAGACACTACGATTAGTTAGCAGTTAGCAATATGATATACTTAGACATTTATTTCTCTATCTCACGAATGAATCGTAAAGGCATGATGTTGACTTTAATAAGCGGAAATTCTATACTTGTAGCTGTTGACGCCAAAGTCAGCGGGCCGAGGAAACTTGTGTATAATTCCCAAAGACCTTGCCCTCACTTTTAAAGGTGCATCCTTGGCGCTAAAGTCGGTCAGCCTTCTGTATAGTCTCCTTGTTGCAGTCTTCGCGAGAGACCGTAGTTTCAATTTTGGCGAGAGTCCGTTTAATTCTATTTGCGTATTTATCCGTTTTACAGATCTACCCATATATTATGTCTTTCTTCGCAGAAGTAATTTAATTTTTCCACACTTCATTACTTACATAGTAAACATTTGTACTGCCTAGATTCACGTTCTCAATGACCCTTTTTCGGAGAGGAGAGCAGACAGAAATAGATTTGTAGGTTCAAAGTAGCTGCGCTTGTGGTTCGTTTCCTTGAAAATAATTTGTGGTTTGTTTCTACGATTTTCGAGCAGCCTATGATTTGAAGATAATAATAAAGAAACATTTTTTAAAAATAATAACTATCGGCTAAAGGCAGCCTTCTGACTGTTACTGTTACATGTAGTTCACACAATTAATTAAAGACAATCATTTATTTTAACTATGAGCTTTGTGAACACACAGTTACGTACAAAACAGGCGTTTCATGGCCTGATCCAACCACATCTTCAGATTCACTGATGTTTAGAAATAAAAATAAATAAAAATATTTAAAAAGAATTACGGTAATAAGCATTTTTAAATGGTTAGAAAATTTATGAAAATGTTTTGATAGTCTTTAATTGTGGGATCCACCTATAATACACAGCTACACTTCCATAGTTTTTAAAATTTATTTCATTCCAAAAGATTAGGTGAATTTTTATTGTAATAACTGCTGTGAATATGCAATATGCAATTCTCTCCGAAGTTCTTAAGAGATACTGTGACGATTAGTCATAGTGAGTTAGTAACGAAATTCAAACGTTTCCTTATATACTGTACTGTTTTCATAGAAGTGTGCTTACGTAATAATATTGATGAACACGAAAGAGGGATAAAAGATCCATTAAATTAATCTATTCATATGAAATTCGATTGGGTATTGTCGATTCAGTACCAACGATGAGCACACGCCCTATTGATGGAGGGCCCGGAAGTCCCCAATCTTCACTCAAACGTAGAGAAACCTCGTCGCCGCCAACGCAAGCAAAGCACAAAACACAAGCATTGTATAGCTCTATTCATCTTTTTAAGTGGAAGGCTATAAAGGTGGGTGGGTCTATTAAAGCAAGATTAATACCCGACATCTCCCTCCAACCCCGGTGCACTCTATAATTCAGGTGCATTCCCAGAAACACAGACGGCGGCGGGCGCTCGGGGGTCCCGGAGAAAAATTAAACATCGCCGCCTCCTACCTGCGAACCCGCCTCCCATTATCGCAACAGCAATATTTTCCACAAACATTAGTTGAGCGCGGAGACCACCACGTGCGCTGTGAAGACGCCCCCACGCGGCGCGGGGGCGGGGGGGGGGCGGGCGCGACATACGCGGCTCCGCAAACAGCGGGCGCGACGCGGTTATCGGCGCGACAAACAGCGGCGCGGAGCCATCGCGCGCCCGGGGCCAACGCCTTCGCTGCGCGCCGCCGACGAACGTGGGTCGTGCTTGTGGCGGCCTGCCCCTGGCGGGGAGCTCTTCCGCCGGGGGTCTTCAGTTTCTATTGGTTTACAGATTTACAGAACACCGGATGGTTGTCCCACTTTGGTGTCTGTTAAAAATCATCAGTTTAGCATTAGGTCGCAATCTGTTTATTTCATTTGCAGCTTTTGGAGAAATGAAATGGCGTTGTTTGCGTCGTTTCAGTTCTTTTTCCCCGTCTTCACAGGCACCGGGATCTCTTTTATTTATTTCATACAGGTTATAGTGGAATTACATACAAAATATTTACAACATACACAATACATAGGTTGAATAATGTTCGTTTTTGCATTTTAATCCTAATCTTACACCTAATCTCGGTTTAAGTAATTTCTGTTTTCTTAATCCTAACTTAATCACCGTCTAAAGTTACTGTTCTATGTACAATATTTACAATATTTATTCAAGTCTAACTTATTGCTATTTTGCTTAATCCTAAGCTTCGCGCAGCGATAACCGTCTCGCGCGGCCTCCGGGGAGTCGGAGGCGGTCTCCCGCGCTGCAACTCGGGACGCAGAAGTGGAAGGTAGATCGGATGCAGACATCGATATTCTCAAAACACAGATGTTGGTGTAAAATCATCTGTGTATTTGATTTTCTGAAGCCGATATATTTTTAACGTCGTTGATTTTCGGCCAATGATTTATTAAAGTCGATGTTTTCAGATTGGACGTCGATGTTTTAAGTTTGGGCAACGATGTTTTAAGTTTGGCCAACGATGTTTTAAGTTTGGCCAACGATGTTTTAAGTTTGGCCAACGATGTTTTAAGTTTGGCCAACGATGTTTTAAGTTTGGCCAACGATGTTTTAAGTTTGGCCAACGATGTTTTAAGTTTGGCCAACGATGTTTTAAGTTTGGCCAACGATGTTTTAAGTTTGGCCAACGATGTTTTAGGTTTGGCCAACGATGTTTTAAGTTTGGCCAACGATGTTTTAAGTTTGGCCAACGATGTTTTAAGTTTAAGCATTTCAGAATTCGGTATCAGGGACCTACAATAAGAGTTTTTCTTTCAAACATTCGTTATATTCTCTTCGTAAGTAGTTCGGAAGTATAAATGAAATCAGAGCCGATACTGATGCTACAGATGTTTAGGCCAGGTACGAAAATACGATTAGACGAAGCTTCACGGCTTGAAATCCTATGCCGGGCACCTAACGCACGCGTGTCTATTACTCCACGCGTGTTGTGTCGCGGGTGATCTCAGGATACAGTTCAGAGTAAGTTCAATGGTGTAACACTGCAATTGGGAGTATGAATATAAGTCGAAGGATTCTGTATGAGAAAATGAGAAGTAAAATAAGAAAATAAACATCGCTGGAAACTGAAATTAGAAATCGCCGTACGAAAACGAAACTATGTCACTCGATGGAAAGAACCGACTAAATGGACAAGGCATGATGACAGCAGCGAAATAGCGGAGACGACTTCAAAGGTGACTTCAAGTCGCCATTCTATCAAAATAATAGCGAAGGCAGGAAAGAGCCTCCTGCAGGAGAGAGATCGCAGAGCGGAGGGTGGCGGCGCCGACCGTCGCTGCGAGAGCGAGAGCGGGGGTTCAGCGACCGGCGCGCACAGCAACGGCGGCGGGGTCGGTTATTAATCATACAGCAAGCGCCCCCGCCCCCACCCCTCCCCGCCCCGCCACGCCGCCGCCAAAGGGAGATCCGCTAAACCACCGACGCCGCCGCCGCCGCTGCCTCCGCTCCTGCTGTCTCCACGACCGTCTGCGTCCCCACCGCCGCCCGAGCCACTGGCCATGCTGCAGTCCACGCCACCGCCCCCGCCGTCAATCACACCGCCGTCCACGCCGCCATCCACACCACCGGCCATGACGTCATCCACACCGCCCTTCATGCCGTCACCCTCACCGCCGTCCACGTCGTCATCCACACACCTGTCGCCCACTACGACGTCCACACCGTCATCCACACCACCCTCCACGACGTCCACACCGTCATCCACACCACCCTCCACGACGTCCACGCCGTCATCCACACCACCCTCCACGTCGTCCACGCCGTCATCCACACCACCCTCCACGTCGTCCACGCCGTCATCCACACCACCCTCCACGTCGTCCACGCCGTCATCCACACCACCCTCCACGTCGTCCACGCCGTCATCCACACCACCCTCCACGTCGTCCACGCCGTCATCCACACCACCCTCCACGTCGTCCACGCCGTCATCCACACCACCCTCCACGTCGTCCACGCCGTCATCCACACCCCCGTCGTCCACGACGTCATCCACACCGCCGACCACGTCATCCACACCAGTGTCCACACCGTCATCCACACCACCCTCCACGTCGTCACCCTCACCGCCGTCCACGCCGTCATCCACACCGCCGAACACGTCATCCACACCAGTGTCCACACCGTCATCCACACCACCCTCCACGTCGTCACCCTCACCGCCGTCCACGCCGTCATCCACATCGCCGAACACGCCGCCTCCTCCTTCAACGGCGTCGTCCCCGCCACTCTCTACCTTCATCTGAAACTCCGTCTTCGCTTCGACCTTTGCCATCGCCTTCGCAGCAGTCTCGACTACTCGCGTGTACCGCGCATCCACTAGCCCCAGGCAAGCACACTCGCTGACGGCAAGGAAAAGTTTTAATTAATCGTACGGCATTAAATGCGGCAGACGTCACAAGGGTCGACGTTCCGTAGCCACAGTCGCCACACGAATGTTGTCGAGTTTGTAATGTGCGATGTTTGCGTTACGGCGTGATGTGATGATGAATGTGTGGGTGGTATGATGAGTAATGAGAACAAGGGATGGGGAGGGAGGTGGAAGTCGTCACCGCGTAGTCCAGTTGCTAGGGGACTGCTACTACGATTGTGGCCATGCAACGGACAACAGATGTCACGCGATTGGAGCCCGATGCATGTGACATTCTCGTAGAATGCAACTGCTAAGAAAGCGAACGCGAGGCAAAATTATGTTAAACCGTTAAAAACAGCTTTAACCAATCGTCACGGATGAGAGACAGCTGTCAAAGAAAATGTTCGCATGGCCCACTGGAAGGTTTTTTCTGCGCGGCTTAGTTCTAGTGTTCTGGCCTCTACGCCATTTGAAACGCATTCAGAGCTGCCGGTATTTCTTTGTGTCAATGACGTGTCGTACCTAACAGCTTACACGGTCCGTCTGAACAAAAATCCTAAAGACTGCCTGTCAATAAAGCTTCAGCGGCAGAAGCAAGACCATATTTTCGTCCATCGATACCTGATTGTGCCATGTGGACGTTCCGACCCCTTCTGAGGAATAACTTCTCGTTACCCACCCACTTCCATTTCTCACCCCGTCAACCATTATTCCGATGTACCTCGAGGGGTCCAGTAGCGGGATATACGCACTTTCCGTCCCAACGTTGCTGGAGCTTAGAATGGTTTTGGCGATAGGAAGTTACATCGACACTGGAAGGCTACGACCGCAATAGCCGCAGGCTCCTTACGTCGCACAAAATCGGCCTTTCTCACACACTAATTATCGGGGGAAAAGATAGAAATGGGGGAAGAACTAGGATTCACGGTTGATACGCGGTGTACTGGGAATACACAATATGCCGTAACAGTACTGAACATATCCACACCTTAACAGAATTCGAACTATACAACTTATTTCACTCTGTTCACATCATTTATTAATCATAACTCTAACAATAATTATTATTACTATTTTTGTTATTATTATTACTATTATTACAATCATGTCATGAATTTTAAGAGACAGGGAACAATAGACCATGTTCCCAAACGCAGGTTTCTCAACGGTCTCAACTTGTCTACGGTCTCCCGGATAAGACGGAAGAATGAGAGGTCCAGAAAACTTGAGCACCCCATTGCAATCTAGCTTTGCCCCCCGCAAATTCCACTTGGATAGACTGGGAATTGAACTGAAGTCCCAGCGGTGGAACGGAAGCAGCCCTGCCTCTCACAGCACGGGTTGCACCCCTCTCATTCACCGTCTACTGAACATTCCTCTTCATTTGATAGTGCTAAAAGATAAGATGCGAGGGTTAAATTCGGATGCTACAAAGTGAATGCTAGGGTGTTACAGAACGAAATCCGAATTAGAGAGGAACTGAAGACGAATCAGCATCGGAGAATGGAGAGCTTTTGGTTCGTAGACGCGGCATGCAGCGATCACTGTAAGATCCACGCAGCATATAGAGAAGTGGTGCGGGATTGTTTACCCGACAAAGTGTGTCGGCATGTAGCCGCCGCCGCAGGCGTCTCCGTTGTTAGACGGCAATGGGAACGAGGGAACACCGGAGATCCGCGAAACGGAAAAAAATCGAAGCAAAAAATAACGATGCCATTACCGGAAGAGCGTGGGCGTTGACGAGGGTCTGCTGAGGCTTACTCTTCGAGAAGGGAGCTGGGAAACACAATATGGATTATGAAGCAAGGGACATGAAAAACGGAAGCACATTGAGGAAACTTGCAACCTGACACTCGGGGGAGGGGAGAGCACTGCGGGTACAATTCCCCCCCTCTCTCTCTGTCTCTCTCTCTGTCTCTCTCTGTCTCTCTCTGTCTCTCTCTGTCTCTCTCTGTCTCTCTCTGTCTCTCTCTGTCTCTCTCTGTCTCTCTCTGTCTCTCTCTCTGTCTCTCTCTGTCTCTCTCTCTGTCTCTCTCTCTCTCCGTGACGCGAATTCCACCAAAGTTTCTTCGCAGACGTTTCTTCAAACACCGTCGCCCTACGCGTTGTTTGCATTCAGACCTCGTACCCTCACCGCCCCCTTTTTGCCTTCGGAGCTCCCCGCCGTTTCTTCGGAAGGGGAGAGGGGGCGGGGGGCGGGGGAAGTTCTGGTTCTGCACGGGCGGGTCCAGCCCGCCCGCGCTCTTCCTCGCAGGGCGTCACGCTCAATTGGGGTTGTAACAGATGAGCGTCCCCGACGCCCGCCCCCGCCTCGTCGTCCCGCGTCACCCGCCCAGTCGCGCCCCGCCTTTCACCTTTTCCGCCATATTCCCTCCACGTCGCACCGGCAAACGAGGCTCAGGGCAAAAATTGATGTCACTGCAGTGCCTCTGACCGGGAGGTTCTAGGGTTCCACACCCGGCGGTGGCAGGACTTTCGACACTAGCTACTAGCTGGGTCGATTTCAGCCTCTGACAAGCCGGCGTCTCTGATAGGTAGTTTTCCGTGATTTCTACGTTCAATACCAGGTAAAGGACGGAGCAATACCCTAACAAAGGGACCATGAACCATGGTCGCGCGATCTTTCTTTCCTCTTCCTTGTCCAATCCTCACACCTCACTCACACACACGTACTACACCACCACGCTTGTTGGGAGAGCGGTCGTGAACTTCGAGCTTGTCCCGACTGAGGCGGTTCCCAGCTAGTGGGAGATACCTTGTTGGGGAAAATACCCACAAACCGACGTAGCACGGCGCCGGATATTCCAGGTATATCATGCGAGTTTCTGATAACCACTACTTATAGAACCTGCGTACGAGCGCGCGTCCAACAAGCAGTGGTTATCAGACAGTCACCCTCCATCACGTCACGGACCTGCGTCTCGTCCCGCTTCCCCTCGTCTCGCCTCGCCCCTTTCGTCCCCCCCCCCGTGGCGCGGCATCGCCTGCCAGCCGGCCACCCTTGCTGCGCCCCTCCGCTGGCCAGAGAGAGCCCTGATACGCCTGCCCGCAAAACACCCGGGCGAGCGGTCGCGAGGCGCCGTATTACTGTCACGTAGCAGCAGCCGCCCGCTGCGGTCGGCCCCTCCTTGCTTGGGTCGGGTCCGCCTCGCCCCGCCAACGCCCCGCCCCGCCAACCGCTCCCGTTAAGCGCGCAAGAAGCGGCGCTGAGGGAGGCGGTGGCGATGAGGCAGGTGCTGCTGGAGGAGGTGAGGCGGAGGCGTTGGCGGAGGGCAAGACGGCGATGGGAGGCGCCATCGAAGGAGGTGAAGTTAAGACGTAATGAAGGAAGGGTCGGTGATGGGAAGAAACGACTGACGTTTCATGCCACGCTAGGTAAGAGATGAGTTGATGGAGAAAATATTTGCAGAAGTGCGCAAGTAGATCATGGGCAAGATGGATGCAGAAAATAATGGAGGTGGATAAAGAAAATAACGTGATGGAACACGTTATCATATTGAATCTCACCGATTATATACATAAAGTACCGTTTTCTAATTAAGTGTATCATAGTGGATTATTTCTACCGGCCGCGGGCGTGTTTGTCTATCACAAACAGCGGTTACGTCTTTACCTGGCAAAAGGCGCGGAATGAGTTTGCGCAGGTTTTAGAACTTCGTGTTTTCTCTGCCTCTTCATTCATCTTCTCCTGAATCTGCAATTTATGTTCACAAATTAGTACACACATCATTAACCTTTTAACACTACCACCAATACCAATTATGCTCACATTTCAAGATTATCACTCTCTGATATAGCGGTAATGAGCCGATATATAAATATATAAGAACCTGTAGAGAAAAACCTTTTGCTTAAGTTCAATTCCCAAACATATTTTGCCAATTTATTTTGAAAATATAATTAACACGTTGATGATTTCATTCTCGAAATAATATCATGGTCTTGTATGAGCATTCGTACACTCAGTACGGCAATTCTTCAATTATGTTGCCACATTCGATATGATCATCATGAACTCTTCAGATTTGACGACTACAAAATCGCATTCAACCAGTGTTAATCTCCCAACGTATTTCCAGAATCTCAGATAGGTTAAATTCAAAAGTTTTTCCAGCCCAGAACATTTTTCATCTAGGCAAAACCGACTCTCTATAAACAAGAATTCGCTTCAAACATCCCAAGGACAAATTTGTCCACTTTAAACCAATCCCATAACTCTCACATTCCTACTCTAATTTATATGTAAAAAAAGATTTCCAAATAATTAAAAAGTGAAACCAATTCCCAGAGGGGACACCCTCCTTATTTGTAATAATCTGAAGGTAGCACATGCACAATGAGTGAACTTCTCTGTATCTGTTCTGTAAAGTGGTTAATCCATTGCATCACAAAAAGTAATAATAAAAAAATTAAAAACAAAACAAAAAATGAATGTTTCCAACGCCGGAAAAACTAAAAGTTGGCAAACAGTGAAAACTATGAGTCATCGTTTATACGCTCTCAACTTCTGTTCAACCGAATAATTTCAACATCATGAAACGCGCTCATGGGAATAAAATCCATAAAATAGGGGAGAAGCATGGCGAAACTAAAACGCAAGGGAAAACATCGAAATCGCCCGCGAGCAGAGACTTCACAGACCGATGAATCACCTCCATTAATACTTTTACTGCGACTTTGGACGCCTCGGATCGACCGCGCTCTGTGGTTGGCTAGCAGAAGAGCGGATGAGCAATCGAACGAATAACCTCAGTTCTCGGGAAACAGAATCCAGGTAACGGTCTCTTAGAGTTATTTATTACTTCGTACTTCTGGCAATAGTCTGAATCTGTGGTCAGATATGTCTTAACCACGTAATTTCCTGGACCTAGTTTAGGCCTCTACCTTTCCATCTCACATTTTATATTTAACTATATCATTCATATACGCATATACGAGGAGGGACCCTAAAATAACCGGACTGAGAGCGCGCTGCCTTTTGTGACGTATTAGAGAGTTCTCCGGCTAGATGGCTCAATAGAGACCTTCATGAAACAACTGTTCAAACGGTGTCAATTTGATTTGTACGTGACCACTTGATTGTGGTGTGTTTCCTCTTACTGTTCAGGTGCATCCCTTGCGAAATCGTTATGGCAGATTTCAAAGAACAAAGAGTGTGTTTGAAATTTCGTGTCCTGCTTCAAAAATCGACAACACAAACTTACCAAATGCTTCTACAGGTTTTAAAGAAGAATGCAATGAGCCACACACGAGTTACTGAATGGCTCGGGCGCTTTAAACTAGGTGAGATATGATGACCATGGTCGTTCTGGGCGCCCTTCAACACCCCGAAACTATGAAAACGTTTGAAACAAATCCGCCAAAAAATCAACAAGGATCGTCGTTTCTCTATCGACAAAATTTCAGAAGAAACAGGAGTGAGATGAAGCTCGTGGAGCGAGTTTTAAGACGTTTGCGAGAAAAACGGAGGAAACGTCCGGAACTTGGGCGATCAGGTGACTGGTTCCTTCACCACGACGAAGCTCCCACACACACAGTCTTATCTGTGACCCTCTATTTGACCCCTCAGGGGTGGTCTGCAGTTCCGCACCCCTCGTGTATTTCCCAGACCTCTTGTATAGCCCCGTGAGACTTTTTCGGTTTTTTTCCTGAAAAAAAAAATCTAAAAGGGAAGCGTTTTGATGATGCGTAGGCAATCAAAGTTATCAACGATATCAAAGTTAAAGAGTTCCAGAGGTGGTTCAAACAATGGGATAAAACTTGACAAATGCATTGCATCTAATGGAGAGTACTTTGAAGATGTGATTGAAGAAATATTGTAAAACAGGTTTTAAACAAACTTTTTATAACGAAAACCCGGTTTCTTTTGGATCCCCCTTCGTACTTCTCAAAATTAGAAGCGGGAAAAAACAATCGATCTTCATAATATTTAACGAACCCAATTGTTTACATTCTATGAATTTAATATCGCGTTGATCGAGAGAAATAATAGTTAAGCACAATTATTTAGTTCGTCAAATAAAATTAATGCATAAGTTTACGAAGCCTTTTGAATATCAAATCAAATTTAAAACAAACAACACAGCTTCCTATTTGATCGCGATCGTATTACAGGTTTGTAAATACGTCGTTTTTAGCAACAAAAAATTTGACTGAAATATATTCTTTTCAGTCCTGGCCTCCTTCAAAAGGTTTGCTCTATTACCGGGGAAGGAACTCTCCAAGCTCACAGCTACAATGCACTTTTGGAACCCTCAGCAAAGAAATGTTGTTCGTTGGGTCAAACGCGGAAGTTGGCCCAGAGGAACGCACCCGCAGCAATGTGTACGCTCTCATCTATAACTCCGGTCGCATATCGCCAAGGCCGAGCTGCGTCGCAAGGATACACGAAGACGACCTCCGCACTCGAGGCAACTCCCACCAGAGCGCGAACCAGTCGCTCCACACTCCCGTGGACGAACACTTCACGACATAGCATAATTGAAAGGAGCCGAGACTGCTATTGTAGTGGATGATGACCGCGAGGGTTTCAAATCTGACTTTTCAATTGCCCACGTTTTCATCATTTTCTTTGTTTTCGGTTGAGTGACAAGAGATAAAAATATAAAATGAGAAACCAAAACATTCGCTCTATATGGATGATTAGATACGTTTTCTGTGCCAGCTGCTATTTTTTTAACAATCAGGACATGCAAGTTTTCAAAACGAAAGATCTTCAACATTCACAATTAATTACTGATTAAATAACAACACAGATGCTCCCCTAGTAATATTTTGTTCTAATGGCTCAAACTGCACGAACTTGTACAATGATTGGAACAACGAATTTGTTCGTGCACTTAATATATGCCGGACAATTCTTAACCATATTATACCACGTATATTTTCGTACAGTTAAATAATAAATGCACCGAAATAAAACAGATCGTTACTTTAACTTGCTCCTATCGCAGTCGCAACCATGTCTATGACGCACGCACGTTTCCACTACATTAGTGGCCTTCTTATTATTATTATTCCGCGACAGCAGCGCTCTCAGTGATTGACTGATTGATTGTTTCGTGATTCCGGGCGCGTCAACCGCAGAGGTCATTAGTCCCGTTAGTGTAGTGCGTATTTTTCATCGGGAGGTGGCGGTGATCTTTTCCCCGCTGGATGCCGAGATCCGGCGCCGACCAACCGTCGACTAGTGGGGTTTTCCCCTCAACCAGGGATCTCCCACCAGCGAGGCACCGCCCCAGCCGAGACAAGCTCCCGACTGGTCTCCCGGCATGTGTGGTAGTGTAGTGTATGTTAGTGTAAGTGTGTGTGTGTGTGAGGATAGGACAAGAGGAAGGAAAGATCGCGCGCGGTCCGTGGCCCGTTTGTTAGGGTACTGCTCCGGCATTTGCCTGGTGTTGATCGGAGAAACCACGGGCAACTGCCGATCACAGCAGCCGGCCGCTAGAATTCTCCTCCAGACAGCGACTGAATTCGACCTAGCTGACAAGTCAGTGTCGAAAATCCTGCCGCGGTCGGGACTCGAACCTAGGACCTCCCGGACAGAGGGACTGCAGTGCGCTCTCAGCGAGTCCAGTTTCATTCCATTCCAACGTCTGAGTCGTTCGCTGCGCGGCGCGTGTCGCAGCAGTTTCGCCCGGCCCCAAAGCGCGGCTTAAAAGGTCTTTCGGCAAGTGCCGTAGAGAAGCGCCATCGCCAACAAAACTTCGATGTTTCCAAACATCCATGTTCAAAATTAAAATATGGATGTTAACAAAATATCGCCCCAAAACCACAGATGTTTTTAAAAATCGCTTCAAGTTCGAGGCTGAACTGGAGACAGAAGTTGAGCTAGTGTTTTCGCGAAGATAGTCGCTTAGAGTAACAATGGTGACAATAGTTGTTTCCAACTTCAGCCGTACAGCTTTTCTCATAATAGTATACTAATTTTTTATATCGTTCCAAAAGAATAAAAAACTTCTCGTCAATATCTCAAATACCTCATTCAGTTTTCGAGCGCGAAGGCATTGTTTTCTGTGGCAGCAAACTGTCGCACAAGTTGCCTGTGCTCACATGTTTCTAAGAACGCCTCCCGTGCCCTTTGATACACGGTATCGACAATCATGAGAACTATCGGCTAGACAACTGTCGACGTGAAAATGATCCTTAAGGATGGTAGTGAGTATAGGCTGAGGAATGAATAGCAACTTTACATAGTCTCGTAACGCTCCGCCATCCACTTCGAACTGACTGGAAGAATCCAAGTCACTTTTCAGACGATCTAGAATCTTATTCTCGGCAGTGACATTTTCCGACCCAGCGCCATAGCTATTGCCGAAGCCATGAACTCATCGCTAGCTTGCATTCCACTGTCAAGATAAATACTTCGTCTCTTGTACTGTTATCTGATGGTTAACAACAGCCGTTGGTAACTCCATAGTCAACCAGTCAATACGCGACCAACTCATTGAGTAACAACCATCATCGTCGCTGCGCCATCTTCATTGCGGTGCCTGTGCACGCGAGTAACTCCCGTTAGGTCATGCATGCTGTGTGCTAACGCTCACGAGGTAAGTGCAGGGAAGAGACTTAAATCGTGGCTTACACGCAATTTACTTGGCAACACCTGGCATTACAGAAGGAACAGCCGCTGCATTTTGATGAAGTGCGTGCGAAACGCCACGTCTATGAGGCGCAGCGCAGGGTCTCGCGTATTCACTGGTACAAGGCGAACGACTTTTTGATTTCTCGTCCCTTCTAGAAGAGATGATAAAATCTGCAAGTTGGATTTTTGCAAAAAAGATTAACCTGTTTCACGATAGTTAATTAATAAATTGCTCACAATTAATTACATGGCGAGGAAGCGAGTTAAAGTAAACATGTGAATTGTGTAGACTATTGAATTAAAATTGAAAATAGAAGTAATTTATCATATTGTTCAGGAGCACCCAGTATAAATAGTGTTGAAGTTCGGATTACGTAATTCTTGGTATGGGCGAAGAAAGAGCAACAATACGAAACAATTTATAGTTACTAATAATATAAACTTATTTTGTAATTAGCACAACACAATACTGTTCCTTTTTAAAGTTCACTTAACATAGCTCATGACGCACTACATAGATGCCTTGTATCTTGAACGTAGTTTTACCAACAGCAAGACACTGCGAAACATTTTTAACAGTACGTGCGAAATTTCGCAATTATGAATAGAAACTCTTGTGTATTTTTTTCATGTAGCTTATTAATTAGCTATCTGTAAGATAAACCCGGAAATTAGGCAATAAGTCATAGAACAGTTCAGAAACCGATAAAAGGGCGATTTTAAGATATAATCTTGTAGCTCTGTTCACGGCGTAGAATCTTAAAAACTATGCTGAAATCCGACTATCATTCTAATTAACAACTACAAAGCTTGACGACAAAGAATAAGTCGCAGGAAATCACTCATTCCGCGATTTAAAAACCTGACATCCAGGAGGAAATTCGAGATTGCTAGAAGGATGCTAATTCAAGCAGCGTCTCTAACACCTTTTCTCCCTCCAGGAAGAGAGTAGCCGTTGAAGATAGCCAAAAGTAATGACTAAGACGAGCAGGGAAATGTTGAATCAGCAGCCGATGACTTCTCGCGGCACGGAGAGGAACGCAGGAGTGCCAGGCTGAAGAGGATTACGCACTCCAACGTGAATTCCGGACCTGGCACGTGGGAGACCCGAATACGCGACTATTTTAGACCCAGACTTTCAAGGAATCCATTTACTGCGTACAACGACCGGCCGAAGTTTCAACATCTCGAACGACATTTATGTGACTGTGGAATACAAGGGTAGTGGTTTAGGTGTCAGGCTTGATCGTTCTCTTTGATCTCTTAATTACCTAACCAATTGAAATAAGACTGGAATGCCATTTATTTTAAATAATTCTACCTTATAATTATTAGTATAATAATATTTAATATTAATGTGTGGTATTAGTAGTATTTGTATTTTTTTTGCTAGACACTAGTTTTAGAACCGGGAGCAAGCGTCTGTGTTCGTAGAAAGTAAGACTAAATGCAGGCACGTGTGCGTGCGTTTCGGTGTGGGTTTGGGGGAGGGGAGGCGCGAACGAAATACTGCATCCATCTATTCAAAGCGGGAGGAAGCGAAAGCGATAAACAAAGTTAAAAGCAATGTGGAAGTTATTGCATCAGTTCCCATTTCAATATCGTAAAAGTAATAAAAGCGGCTTTAGCCACAGGTGCTGAGTAAAGCAAGACCAACACCCATATTTCGTCTTGTAATACAAAAATACTGTTGATGCGCGACCTTGCGTTCGTGAGCTCGTGGGCTTAGAGTGTGTCCAGCGCACGGGGAGGGGCCTCCATAAAATAAACGGGCGGGCGGGCGGTTCGAGGTGCGCGCGCGTGTGGGAGGGAGGGGCTAATGGGGCGAGGGGAGTGGGGAGGAGGAGGGTGTATGGAGAGTCGGAAAGGCGGGACGGTGCGGGCCGGGCGAAGTGGAGACTTGCGGGAGCGCGGGCGGAGAGGAGTGGGAGGAAGCGTGGTGCGGGGAGGCGAGAGGCGGAGAGGGACGTGGGTGGGGGGGATTGGAGAGGGAGGGCAGAGAAAGGCGCTGCCCGTCCGCGCGGAAAGGCGGAGGATGGGGAGAGCGGGGAGGTGAGAGGAAGGAGCGAGTGGGGCAGAGCGGGAGGGAGCGGGGTGGAGCGGAGCGAGGCGGAGTGAGAGGAGCGAGGGGGAACGGAGCGGGGCGGAGTAGAGGGAGCGAGTGGTGGCAGAGTGGCAGGGAGCAGGACGGATCGGAGCGGGAAGGGGAGGCGTGGAGCAGGGAGGGGCGGAGAGGAGCGGGGCGTAGCGAGGTGGGTAGAGCGGGACCGGGCGAAGCGGTGCGGGACGGGGCGGGACGGGGTGGGACGGGGCGGGACGGGGCGTGACGGGGCTTGACGGGGTGGGACGGGGCGGGACGGGGCGGGACGGGGCGGGACGGGGCGGGACGGGACGGGAAGGGGCGGGAAGGGGCGTGACGGAGCGGGACGGAGCATGACGGGGCGGGACGGGCGGGGAGTGGGGCGCGGGGCGGAGCGGCGCGGGGCGGGACGGAGCGGGGCGCGGCGGAGTGGACGAGGTAGGGCGAGGCGAAGCGAGATGGGGCGGGACAGGGGTGAAGAACGGGGCGGGCCGGAGCGAAACAGAGTGGGAAGCAAAAGGCGGGGCGGCGCGGGGCGGACGGAGCGGGGTGGAGCGGGGGGAACGAGGCGGAGTGGGGCGGGGCAGGGCGAAGCGAGGCGGGACGCGGAGGGCTGGGGCGACACAGAGCGGGAAGCAAAGGCGAGGCGGCGCGGGAGGAGCGTGCTGTGGCGGGCGCGGCAGCGACTGCTTTATGCGCGATGAGCTCACCTCCGAAGACGCGCCCCACAAGGGCAAAAACTGTCACACAACTTCACATTTCCACGACATTTTCTCGAGTGCGAGAAAAAAATGAAAAATTCATTTTTCACCTTGTACTTCGCAGATTTGTTCCCTCGCAATGTATGATCGGAGAACGAAATAATGTTCAGTGGTTTGTTCATGAGTTTAACACAGGGTCAAATAATAATAATAATAATAATAATAATAATAATATATAATAATAATAATAATTATTATTATTATTATTATTATTATTATTATTAGCGTGAGAGAAGAGGAAAGGGGTGGGTGCGGACTCTGTGGTGACCCACGTTGAAACGACGCTGTCCTGATTTTTAATTGACTCTTCAGGGAAGTGAAATTATGCTTGAGCGGAAGGCAGTGCTGTTTAGACAATGGCGTCTTATGCTACTGAATCACAGTCATTTAATGACCTTCCCCTAAGCTAGCCAATACAGAAATCAGACGCGCAAGAGGGATCCGGAAATGTGACCGAGCCACACGAGTTCCAGAATGGAAGGAGCCATCATTGTTTTCGCATTAAAAATGTCCACACGTGTTAATAGTAGTATAACTTCATCGCACATACCTTAATTGAAACACTAACATAAATTCTTTGCTGACAATCATGTTTTAATCAGAAATGAATATCAGAACTTAAAATCTATTAATGCTGCTACAGTCTCTTCGCTTTATTATTCAGAATGAAAGGTGTAGTTCACTGGCATGAGGCAAAATACATTTCCCTCTCAGTTACCACCTTTTCATTATCTAACCGATCTGGATGATCTTCGGCGTCGTATGTAACGGTGTGACAGAAATTTGTGTATTTATGAACCCTGAACTAAACCATCGCAGACGGGAAATTACAGATTCGAGTTCTAACAATGCAGGATTTTCGACACCGATGAAGTATCCCCTCCAGCGACGGCCATACCCATCTTTTCTCCCATCTTTCGATCCCGATGATCCTCCATCCCATTTTGTACTGTACTACGTGATCTTGAAGACGCGGGTAGAACTTCGCTCCAAAGTAGTTCCGCCACGAGGGAGTAGTAATTCTACACTCTGTTAAAACGGACGCCCTGGCATGCCCTGACCTTAATAATGTCCCGTAACAGGTACTAAGCCGCAGGTGCTACCTTTAAGAACAGTGTGGAGATAATGGACGCCTTCCTGCCTGCTTTCAGGGTCGCGGCGAGTCAAGCCGATTTACGGGTCCTAGGGCACACACTTGACCTACGACCGGGTACGCGACTGCCTCCGCTTAAGGGCGCGGTACGTACGGGAAAAGCTGTGTACGATCGATTGCAGTTGACGCTAGTTACATTAGCGTCATATGTTGAGAAAAGACGCGTTCAAATATCAAATGCCTAAATGGGTGGATTCGCAAAGATCTTGCAACGCACGTTATATGGACACAAGGATCCAAGTTGCGTAGGTCGTCCATTCGTTTGGTATAAAGAAACTTCGGAGATGAATGGAAATTGAAGTGAAGAGAAACGTACAACACTAATATACGATGCGACTAAATATAAGCATGTTTTTCTAGTCCAGATATTCTGTGGAGATTTTGGTTATCTTTCAAACAATATTCCACTTTTACGAAGTCTTCCGGGCAGTTTTGATTGACTATTCTATGTTATTTGAACTGAATTGCTTTAAACAAAGGAATTATTCAGATAAATATATAATTTGTACAGTAATACATTAATAGGATGTATCCACCTACTTTTTGTACGAAGGAAGATGTCGCACTTAAATCTCAAGTGTGGCTCATCTTAGACTCACGTTCCATTTCACAATGACTGACTTACCTGAAACAAAAAAAACAAACATAATTATAACGTGTTTTGCTCAGATGTAGCACAAAAAGGTACTCTGTGCGCATTATCATATCGTATTTCAGAATGACAAAAAATTCTCTGAAAATTACATTTGTTCAATTCTCCAAAAATAAAACACATACATAGGAACGGTAAATAAAGAATTTTCAATGGAATATCTCTTAGAAAATATTTGTGTAAGCATGTCTTGTTAAACCAGCTTCATATTCACTTTCCCCTCCGCCAAATTCTATCAAACTGTGGAAAGATTCCACACAAACCACCACCATCATCCACAACTCTTAACCTATAATGCCATCGTAAACTCATATGAGCCAGGCCACGGTCCGCTTCGATAAATCCGAAATGTGGCTCAGATGGGTTGAAGGAGTACCACATGGTACAACGACACGTAGTTATTTGCTTATAGGTGTTTACAAACGTTAATAAACACGGTTTGCTGTGTGACAGAGCGTTATTTGCATAACGCTGAGAAAACATGTACGAAGATACAGGTGATACGCCGAGTCGGTCGCGCTGGTTTCCGATGGTTTACAGAAAACTCAATGCTGTTCGCTTCCCCGCGTTATGAAGAAAGTTTGTAAGGGACGCTGATTCAGCGAGAAAATTTTTATAAAAACAGCCGCAGTTCTACGAAGATGAGGAGGTAAACATAAGAACCCTGGCTTACATTAAATGAGTCTCCTTGCCTGTCTACGGTAAGGAATGTGTTTAACCCACAGAAGAGTAAACAGTTAAAATATGCGTTTAATGGTAACCTACATAAAACACACACTAGTTATTCAGGAAAGGAATTTTATGAAATAAAAAACAAACACTGTTGCGAAACAAACAGAGTTAAAAGGAGCTACGCTCAATATCTTCAATACTTTCACAGTTCGACGAAGTTTAAAGTTCACCACTACTTAATCGATATTAATAACTACCGAAACAGACAAAGAAATTCATAAGCGAATTTCCCTCATCTCATCCGGACAGCTACAAAATTTAATTTTCTTTCAACATCTGTCACTTTTTTCCATAACGTTTGGGAATAAGAGAATTTCAGTGGCAATTGGTAATGAGGTTCATTTAAAATATTCTACATCTAAGCTCATTTCTTTTAATTTTAAAACGTCAAAAAATACTTATTCAAATCAAAAACAGACTTCCCGCTTTAAGAACTTGATGTGTTTATTATACCACTTTACAATTTTATCCTGCCGTTCTTCCGCATAAAAACAGAAATTCGCTGAATGTTAACAAAACGCCCTGCCGGTTGAATAACTCTTCCAGGCATTGCCAACTGCCTAGTTTGTTTGTTTTTGTTTGTTTTTTCTTGCATAATTTCCTGATTACAATTCCCCGACCGTTGGTCAGCCTTTGAATTACATAAAATTCCTTTCTTCGGGACGGCGCGAAATCAGGAGTAGGCTAGGCAAGAGACACAACCTTTTCTCCTCATTTCTTCTCTGGAGGCAAGACCTGAAGCGAATTACCTTCCGCGCGCCCCTGCCTCGGCCTGCAAGTACGATCCCCGGCAGAACAATGAGGACGCGGAGATGCACTAGACAATAGCAAATAACGGTAAACAGGAAATAGCAAAGGAGAGGTCACGCTGTAATAAACAGCGCCGTTGGGAGACGCCGGGACGGGCGCACCCGTCGCACAGCAGGGGTCGCGGCGCTCGTCTTCCACATAGGGGACCCACGGTCATGATGAGGGGGCGGCCTACAACATCGCCAAAAATGATCAATAAAACGCTCTTAAAACGTTTTTAAAATGCCCTAAAAGCAAACAAAAATTACGTTAAAAATTGAGTAAAACCAGTTCAGATGAACAACTCAAGCTGTTGGATGTTACTGATGTAATCGAGGCTTGTTGCTTTCGTTCAAGTGCACTCAGCTTGCAAACTTTTGGTTTGGACCGTTCATTACAATGAAATACCTGGATTCAGTTATCCCGAAATCGACCGAACTGACAAGGGCGCTGATAGGCGTTACAGGAACCTTAGAATACATACTCAAAACGGCCGACATTACAATTTTTGAATGAAACAAAATCGAAAAGGCTACTCATGAATTCTGTGGTGAACATTTGTTGCATCTCGTAAATATTATTTGTGGCAAGTACCATTAAAATTATATTAAAATCGATGAAATTAGCGAAAAATGCTTTAAAAGTGATATCACTTAAAAATGCTTTAAAAGTGAAATCAGGTAAAAAATTACTTATTAGTAAAAATCGACGAAAAATCAAAACAATCTATATAAAATGGCTAGTTTGCTTTTACATAACATAAAATTAATGTCTATACTAAAATACATTGTTCTAACGTGAAAAGTAAAAATTATTACATTTCAATAAAATCCTCCCTCTGGACTTGACGAACTGAATAGTAATTGGTTTTGGAGCACTGTGAGGTACAAGTCAGTCGTTTTGTTAGTGCTTGGACACAAAGAATGCGAAAGGCCGCGGTTTGTTATTATCAATAACCAATCTCTTTCTGGATTCCAAACGAATAGGAAATAAAAGTTAATCGCTAGAAATGCTAGATTTGGTTCCAGAGGAAACGGAAATTAGTTTATTGAAGTGAACATTATAAGGATTCTGAAATTAGTAAATGAATTGGTATCTATAAAAAAGTACAAGCGTGCGGACCGGTGTGGCACGTGCGGTAATCGAGCACCAGCTGGAGGGAGGCAGACGATGGGAGGAGTCTTCCACTGGAGTGAAAGAGCCAAAGTGCTGTCGAGAAACGCACGCTCGCAAGGCGTCCCGTGCCTTGCTCACCACTAGTTGCTCCGCGTCCTCGCTGAAACCCTCCTGTCTATCTCGCGACTGTCCGGTAAGGAAGGGCATTACTCCTAACAGCTTTCACCAATTTCCTGGGACATTTTACGGCATTTCTTCCACGTAAAACAGCTGTCGTGAAGGAGCGATGCTCGAAAGCGTTACATTCATCTCGCACGGCTGCAGTCAGACCGCTGATTTGACATTCTCGAGAACTGTGCTAATAGAACACTCAAAGAACCATCGGTTGTTGCGAACACACACTAGAGCTGCATTTCTTTCATGGGAAAAATTAAATTATGTGATCCGATGATATTCATTGTAGAAAAAAAGTAGTTGTGAATTCTGCCCCAACCCTCGTAGTTCCGAGTCCGTAACGAAAATTTCAGACATCGACGAACGCAGCGTAATTGGGTTGCACGATGCTGTTTGGAAGACAAATCTTCAGCCCTGCTATTCGTTTCCATAATTTCCTCCGATAAACCAAGTGTGGATGTTGTCTTTACATCTGGTGTCCAAACTCCTGCTTTGGACAAAGATGGGCTGGTTCTTTAACTCTACCTATTTGACCCATCCCTAATGATCTAAAAGTTAGGAAATAGTATTACAACGCGTACTCTTGTGTGGTTTCGAACATTAAGATTTATGTCTGTGACAATTTTACAAGCTCTAATTCCTCTCTCGCGTAACAAAATAAAATAATACTCCTGGAAAGGGCGTGCAATAGCACAAACGCGACCGAAATAGCTTTATTTATGATTGTAAATGTAGTTTTGCTTTATAAAAAATTATATCATACTCAGGAAACAGTAGCAGTGGTATTATTATGTTTTCCTCTGTATTTAGTAATTGTCTGCCCATAATAGCATTATTTCAAAATTGTACAAAAAACTGCATCCATAATGTTATGTGTTAAACTGCGATAATGAAAATGCTGCAAAATTTACTAGGTACGTACAATATGTGTTTAGAGAATTGTTTGAAACAATTCTTTGAGACAAGTTCCGCACATAAAGCTCCTGAACAATCGATGTTTACATTCCAGCAACTGACAGTTGAAAACAACTATAATTATCACCTTTCAAATTAGAGACTGCAAAGAATTCTCATCCACTGGCGAATTATTTGTATCGAGACATCCAACGCACGGAGGGGACAAAGACACCGTTCATCTGCGCGTTCTTCGGGGGACGGACGTCCAACATCCCTTTACGACTTGTTGCCATTGATTTTCTTTGCAACATCGCCGGTGAGCTGCCCAACGACAGGCCGTGCATGCTGCGCCTTGTTCCATTCCTTTCATGGTTTCTCGGAATTTCATTCTCCCTTCATGTCCTTTATTTACGACCCTCTTGTGCCTCGCAACGATCGTATCTTCCTGGTTACTCCTCACTCCGCGTAGAATTTTCTACTTCGCGGGACATATAGGGGAAAAAAGCAACAAATTAAATATGCGTTCGTATAAAAAAAATATCTTAGTTAATCAGCAGATCAGTCATTAACTCCGGGCGAAAACATACCTATTACCTACACGATCGTAGTCTCGCACCCTAATCATAATGCAATCGCCTCCGAGCTGAATTCGCACTGTGCGGGGCGGATGATGGAGAGATCTCGCCCGATGCCTTCGCAGCCTGTCGAATAAATTACGGTGCAATTAGCAAGTCTGATTCGCGAGGGAAGAGGCGGCGACGGCGACAGCAACAGCAACCTTTGAATTTGCTTCTCCTTTCCCCCCCTAAGCAAAATGATAAACGGAGGAAAGTTTCCTGGAAAAGTTCAATACAATTTGAGACCAAGAAATATCCTGGTTCTGATGAAAAGGAATGGTGATAACACCGCGCTTCTCTGCGCTCTGTCCACTGTGATCGGAAGGAAAACACCTGTCCCCAGACGCCAGAAGTAAAGAGGTAGGAAGCAGATTAGAATGGGAGGTGTCGAACAGATTTCATGGGGCAGCCAAGATTGGGGCATGGGCGGACCAGCCAAGATTGGGGCATGGGCGGACCAGAAGCGGAATGGGAAATAATCGGTAGCGAATAACGAGTTACACGGAGTTTGAAGGAAATAAATCGGTCGCGGTACGGAGGGAATCAGGTATGGGACCGGAAATCATCAGAAAACGGTCAGGAGTGAGTAAGGATGGAACTTCAAGTGAGTCGGATATGAGTTTGGAATGAGTCGGGAGAGGGAAGTGACAGGAGGGACGTCGAGAAGCGTCAGAAAGAGCGTCGAAAAGTGGCGGTAAGGCGTCGAAAAGTGATGGTAGGGCGTCGAAAAGTGACGGTAGGGCGTCGAAAAGTGACGGTAGGGCGTCGAAAAATGACGGTAGGGTGTCGAAAAGTGACGGTAGGGCGTCGAAAAGTGACGGTAGGGCGTCGAAAAGTGACGGTAGGGCGTCGAAAAGTGACGGTAGGGCGTCGAAAAGTGACGGTAGGGCGTCGAAAAGTGACGGTAGGGCGTCGAAAAGTGACGGTAGGGCGTCGAGAAGCGTCAGAAAGAGCGTCGAAAAGTGACGGTAGGGCGTCGAAAAGTGACGGTAGGGCGTCGAAAAGTGACGGCAGGGCGTCGAAAAGTGAGTGAGAGAGAGAGAGAAGGTTGGAGGGCTGTTTTGTTGAACAGGGATAGCGGTAGATGGGGGGGGAGGCGGTGGGTGGATCGGACGCGCGGGGCGGCGACTGCAGAGCGGCGTGGCCATCCTGCCGGCCGCTGGCCCGTGAACGCATTGCCAGTCATGCATCGCGCTCTCATAAATACAGCGCCCGGGGGGTCGCGGCACCGCTACGGAGCGGAAACTGCTCTGTGGACCGATGTTATTAGCGATAAAGATACAGCGCGTGTCGATGGACAATGACATGTTATTTATATCATTCCCGCGCAATGAAATATACCGAACGTGAAATTTTGATACATTTGGATAAGTACTGATACAGCACTTTGATACAATGCACTACCTATGCCATGGAAGTGGCCATCTTTCAGTGGTGTAGTAACAATCATTATATCAAATCGCCCAAATGTTCGAGCAAAATAATACAAATAAATAAAAACACGATAACGCTTATTCTCTGTTATCATGTTTAGTTCTTTTCATAACAGGTATAAGATGAAAGAGAGAGAGACGAACGAATTGGACGAGTATTTGTTAGGTTTACGTAACATTTATATAATTTTCAAAAAATACGCACATTAACAAACTGTAATGCTTTTTTTAATCTAGATTTATTTTTCATGAACCGCTAACTACCTTACTTAGAGGTACAACCTGTACTCAAGATCGGATCCAGGCGATCATTTTGGGAGAAGGTCATCGTAGATTTTTGTTAAATAATAAATATATTTGTCATTATATTGTATATTATTTATATATTGTAGATATGATACTATGCAATATTATTGTTAAAATAATTACATAATTCGAACATAAATATTTAAATCTTTTTCGCCAAATGAAGAAAAATAAATAACAAATAATACAATTCCAGGCCTTTTGGGGGGGTACAGGCCCCCCTGGATCCGCCAGTGCCTGTACTTCTGTCATGCCAATAATAATGTCTTCTTCTGTCATGCCAACTCATAAGCCGTAAGAAAACGAGAGGAGAGGAAAGAACTCCATTAAAGCGATAATACAATGATAGCGGTTGTTTCTAAAAGGCTACATCACCAATATTTGCGAAAATGACTTTAGCTCACCATTTGATTATGTAAATTTTGTTTAAAAAAATTGGTAAAATTCCACTCTAGCATCGATACCTCAACATTACAAATTCGATACGGATATCGCAATTTTTCACCCAAACTGTATTGGCATCGTTACTGACAGAATTGGCCAACATGTAATTAAGGTTTGGGAGTTCCGCAGGGTGCTTTCCTGCGACGCAGCTCGAGTCGGCGATGTATGATGTGTGCAAGGGCCGCCCCCCACCGCTGTAACCCAAGCAGAACCGCAAGGGGTGTCATCGCATCGTCGCGGTCCCGTTGGATACGCGGCGTAACAACGCGGAACATTCCAGATTACCACAATTATTCGCTTTAATTGGGCTGATCGAGTCGTCCTCTTCCGCAGCACGTTACTTCCCGGTCGCTAGGACACGGGCGATAACCAGTCTCTACAATAAAATGTCGCACGTACTTGCAACGACTGTGGGCAGAATCGTGCCACAAAGACTAGAGTACAATGGCATTTTCTACACGGTGGAATAATGTCCGCCTGATTCGTGCTCGTCAATTACATCACTGGTAGCAGGCCTACATGGAGTGCTGAGATGAACGTGAAAAGCGCGGTGAATAGCAGATTTGGCGAGTGAATGAAATTTACTGAATTCACTTCAATTAACGTTGAAATATCATGGCCCACATAATAAGCAATGAATTATCAAAAAACAGTTTAAATAACATTTCAAAATGTGTATCAATTAAAGAAAAACTGAATATCCTTTTTGAACAGAGCTTTCCTCTCCGCCAGGGCCCACTCGCGTCAAGTGATCCATGAGATATTATTGGCTACACTGGTAGCCAGAGCAGAGAAAGCAATGATACGACAGCTTCCAAGCTCTATTAGAGACGAGAACATACACAACCGTCGGTTTGGCTAGAGATGAGAATCAGTCATGTAGAATAATTCTTAGGTTGTTATCCCTTATCATAAAGAGTTGTCTCCGATGCCGCGAGACTAGTGAACGAGAACGAATAATGTGTAGTGAGAAAGAGGGTATTCGGCTACCGCAGTTGAACGACAAATGGAAATTATGTGTTGCACAGGCTCAAGGAAGTTTTATAATAATCGCGTAGGTTGAAGGCCGCAGCCTCGTCACCCATCTTCGTCACGAGCAGTACAGTGGCAAAATGTCAAATTAAAAGAGTTTAAAAAAATCTTGTTTAAAATGCGTTGGATAGATTTAAGGATGTTTTATATCCATCGCGAGTTCGAAGCCTCTCCATGTCGTTGGACACGCGTAGCGAAGCGTTACTGTAGCATTGAAGTTGAGTAAATTCGACGCCATTCCGCACGCGCTGGCGCGGTGATGGAATCGTTCGCAATTTTCTCGCGGAAGCCAGACGACTTTGTCTCGTCACGATAAGGAATAAAAGCCAGTTGCTTCATACGAGCACAGTTTTTCAATTTTCTCACATTACGACTTGCGATATGATGTAAAAGATAACGTGGATTTCGCAGAAATGGTTGCAAATGTCGGTTTATGATGTGAAAGTTCGTAATCGTGATGTTATCTGGCGTCTTGAGATGTCGTAGATGTTACGGTACGTCTAAGGGTTTCAATTGATTGATCGCGCGGTATCTGTCGACGAACCTGATAAATCATTTGCTCCATATTTCTAGAGAGAAGTCTCGTGAATAGATATCTGTTTGATCTGGGGGCTTATTTTTATCGCCTGATCGCCATCATTTGTTTTCAATTTCGCCCACGCTCCATGTATTTCTGAATTGGACTATAATGTTCAAACTATCATGGTACATTTAAAATTATTACCGCAAAAACACACAGGGAGCAAACAATCAGAGTTCTTCTCAGGCACTTGTGTCTTTCTTCGCAACATCTCACAATACCCTATTTTTCGAAGTATTATAAAAACGACTTTTATAGAAGCAATTATTACGACTCCCTGAACGAATCGTTGAGAATATTTAAAACATTGTTGAAATAAACGGAACTGAAATTGATTTTGTAATAATATTACTTTGGCTATAAGGCGCTTTTATTAATATTTTTAAGCAAAATAAAATTTAAAAGTGTTCTGCAGGTTGCAATATACGAATTATTATTTATATTTATCCTCAATAATTCTGAGCCAAAAAAAGAAAAGATCAATTGATTTCATTCAGAAACTAGACAGAGCATAAAGTAACCAATCGCGAGTTCAAAACTTCAGTCTACTGGATAATTTCTTTTGACCCAAATATCAACTTTATTGTATTACAGTGTTTGTATGAACGTATCGGTCATTCCTCTGTCATTATCAACTGGTACGAAACAGATTCACCTTTTCGCGACGACCGCAAGAGATATTTACAACCGCTCTTGTGCCGCGTAATCTAATCGTAATTTCAATATTTAAACTGTCCCGAAATATCTGAAATCCATGGAAACTCTGTCTTTCGTGGCGGCTGTCAAGCAGTACACAACTTTCAAGACCAATCAAATGTTTAGTCACGTGTCAGGAAACTTCTGAACGTCTGGAACATTTCTAATTTCGAGAATTATTGTCATCGATAAACTCATTTCTACCAACATCGAGTCCATACCTCGAAAATTCTATTTTTGGTGAATTTTCTAGATTAATGAGTATTTTCACATTCTTTACCCTTTGAGGTCCTCTGTCCCATGTGGCGGGACACAGCGTTTTCCTCGTTGCAGACCGTTTAAATCCCCAGGTGGCTGGTTGCACCGGTCCGGCGTGCCGCGGCGTAAGAAACTGTACTCGAGTTCACATTATTTTTTGTATTATTACAAACAAATATTTTAATTTATTTGCCTAATTCATAATACATAATTTTGTAACTTAATGTCAGGTGCGGACAGCTTCACTTCATTACTAATAACGCCTGTAAATTGCATTGTATGAACGAAGTCCGAGTTATCATTACTGTCATTTTCCTCACACTCCTCGGAATATCTCGAGAAAATGTTTTCAAATTCTTACTTTCCTGAAGATTGTTAACTCTCAGAATTGTTTATCGATTCACACAATTCAAGCTCCGATAATCTCGAACACTTACTTCTCGATGTCACCATAGGTTCAACTGCACCCTCGTAAGCAAACTGATTTTAAATAACATAAAATGGGCAAAGTCTGGCTACAATGAAGGAAAATACTGCCTAATCTCTTCCGAAGATAATTAGTTGTACAGGAAACCGGTGCCATTTACCTGAGTGAAATAATACAGAGTTAAATATAGGTCCCGCCCCACGGGACAAAGGACCAGAACCAGGAAAAACGAAAGTCCCGTGACGCGGGACATCGGACCGCCAGACGAACAAGACGGAAAAGTGAAAGGACCTCAAAGGGTTAAGAACCCCATTATCTACGATCCACAGTATCGCGGATCCGTTCACGATTCCAACGAAGTGCGAGTAAAATCTGAAATTTTGTGTCTGGCTTATGTAGGCATGCAATATAATACGATTTAGATTTAACCAAACGACGAAATAATACTCCATTTACGCCAATAAGATGCTCATCTTTGTGAACTATTCTGCAAATACAAGTTCGTAAAAATATTCTTCCGCAAACTGAGGGATATAGAACGGATAATTGCGCTGTTTCGCGAGAAAGAACACCGCAAGTTACTGCCGTATTGGTTCTTTCATGTTTCCAGTTTTATGTCGTATGCTTCACCAGTAAATATTTTGCGAATTCACCTTCCAAATACGGGTTATCATCGCGCTATAGTTGTCGGACAAGAAGCTCTGTTGACTACCAACTGTGAAACATCCGTGTGAGCTGTGACCCCTCACTCAACTACTGACCCGGCAGTCCTTCATTTTTGTTTTTTCTCTCTCAAAATAGCAAGTGTCATATGCAACTGATGTAATAATACGTATTTTTTTATTTCGGAGTATTTAAGAAATATTTTTCAATACGAACCCCTTAATAAGGGTCGGTGAGAGACCGTATTCGGGGACCCTCATTACGAGGCACCCAGTGCGATACACCGATGGCATCAGTATTACTATCTGACGAGAAAGACCATAGCCCCTAACTAGATCACTATAGGAATAAAAGTGAAAATGGCGTTAATACATTCCCTAAGTGCAAGAATATTCGCGGATTCCCAGGGGGGAACTCTACGGATATTTCGGTTCGGCTTTGTTGGGCACGCTGGCTGAACCTTCACAGAAGGGGATTCATGCGCGGCCCGTGTTTGGACGCCCCTCTCGTGTAGCGTCGGCGGCGTATGTGCGTCGTACGTGCCGCTATGTGCCTATGACAATCGGTCATAAAAGCGCATTGCCAATTGATCGAGATAAAGGCAAGTGAACGAACGCAGACGAACGGACGGGCGGACGCAGCCGACCATTGCAGCGGCTGCGGGATTCAGCAGCCGCGCGCGCCCCGCTTGGATCGCACGTATCTAAATCGCATCTCCTCATTCGGCTTCATTTCTCCACGCCCCAACCGGCTTCACCTCGCATTCGCCCGATCGGCTTCACTTCGCACTGTCTCATCCGAATTCAACTTGCATCGCATCACCCGGATTCGCCTCACATCGCCTCATCCCGCTTGAGGAAGGCTCGAACTACAAGTCTACTTTCAGTTAAACAGTCATTTTAAATTTATGATAAATTCTATTATAAAAAACCAAGAATCGCCGTTTAATGCTACAGGACAGTCTGTTCCGAAATATAAACTCATGAGCCCTACGACTGATCGCAAGCATTGGTTCTGAGAACTTATGATTTAATTGAAAATTAATAGCAGGTGAAATACTAAAATGTGTCTCGGGAATATATATTAAATTAAATGGGTCAAAGAGAGAAAACCTTCTTTCATTTAAAACGCTGTTAATTTAGCGACCTAGCCTTGATATTTAGCCGTTCAATTTTACGTTGCAACGGCTACATGGAAGCGTTTAGTAATCAGGACACTTACATTCCATGAACATACCCCAAGAGAAATTTGGAACCTCTTCTATCCGCCGCCATCACCCACTGATCTTCAGTCGACGAACAAATTGATTTATTTTAAGAAAATATGTATATTTTAACCATTTACTTTCGTCACATTTTTCAGAACATAGTGTTTGAAAGGAATAATCTGTCTCACCATTACTTTGCATCACATCCACTCTATAAAAGTATCCACTTCACTTTTAGGCCTGGAGAATTTTCCGTGCGTACGTACATAACCATTATATTAGTGGTTTTCCCACGTAATACTACGAAATATAAAGAAAGTTATGAAATGCTGCAACGAAAAACAGGGACTTTTCGATAGAAAAACTCGTGTTGCGAGATCCTGACACCTGCATCGCCTGCTTGACGACGACAATTGAAGTAACAATATTACGTTACTACCGGTGACCTCGTGATGAGCCTCCAGGGTACTCTAACATCATCGGACAGGCTGGTTTCACCTCAGAGCCAGCATTGCCTCGGTCTCTGCTGCGACTCTGCACAGGACTTAGGATTTGAGTTCCGAGGGTGGCAGATGTCCGCGGCACTATGGCTAGATAGACAACTCGGTCGAATTGTGCCTCGTTTACGAGAATTATAGTGGCCGGCTGTTCAGATGAGTAAATTTACCGTTTTCCCCCCCTATCAATTCCAATACTCAGCAAGCGGGCCATGGACCGCCAGCGAACTTTCCTTCCTCTTCCTCGTCCTATCTTCACCCATTCCTTAGGTTTACATGCACTACACTACCACACAAGTCGGGAGCATACCGCGTGTCCCGCCTGCGGAGGTGCTTGGAGAGGAAAGCCTTCCCGAGCGGACATGTAGGTTGGCGCCGTAGCTCAAGCAGATTGGAAAGAACACCATCACCTCGCCAAATAAAACACTCACTACGCTCTCTCCATTTTACGAAGATTTCAGTCAAGAAACGCTTAGAATGACTGCTGCTGCAACATGGTTTATCACAAACACAGCGCTACACAGATACCTAAAAGTGCCGCCAGTTTTTTAAAGAATCGAAACAAGCACCTCAAACTATCATCAACGTCTAAAAAAGTATTGGACTAATGACCGTAGCAGTTGCTGGACTCAGAAATAATCAATCAACAATCGAACATGATCGGACTCCGTCGGGCGCGCGAAGGCTTGTCAAAACACGCGGACCATTTTGTTTTCTTAGATGGCTGCCTCTCCAAAGACGACGGAGACAGACGACGTGCTCTGGAGCCTTCAACGGCTGCTGATAGCGACGAGTGGCCCGGCCGTCGGCTTTGATGGATGGCGCACTTGAACGCGGCGGACACCCCAGGGTTAACGGCTGAGCCAAGGGGCAACGAGAGTGGTGCGGGAAACTGCACTCAGCAAACGGTGCGCACAACTTTCGCACTCCACACAGAACCACCACCACCACCACCACTGGATCTCGCCATCCAACGGGGGAGATCACTGCTACCTATCGAGTACAAATATGCACTACACTTACGGGACTAATGACCTTGTCCGTTCTCGCACTCGGAATCACTAGCAATTAGTCAATAAACCACCACTGTCGTGGTGACCATATTTCAATATCGCCCCACCATCACTTACCACTCATCAATACCACCGTCATATCATCCAATAAGTCCAATCACCACCTCAAAACTTATAATCCTAGATCTTGTTACTCTAACGCTCCAGGCATATTCCTACCTACGATATTCGCGTATCTGTAATACTAAGGAGTGTTTGTTTTTACATTCGAAACTGGCTCAAGAGGGGGAAGAGGATCAGTATCACCGAGGCTCACAGAGACGAAAAGGAAGCTCTAGAAACGTCTCCTCCCATTTTCGAATATTCCAAACTAATCGCAATACTTTTTTACATGGTAAGAGTAGCAATTAGTCCCGCTGTCGGCGCTCAGAGATCCAGCGCGCTCCACGGGCCGACGCCGGCCGAATGAGCAGGGTGAGAGCGCGCGCCTCGCAGCGCCCGTTCCGCTCCAGAGGGCCTGCGTCGTAACTGTGGACGCCGCCAAGGGGAGAAATTGTCACTCCTACTCCGAGCGCCGAGGACGCTGGGCGGCCGCGTCCAAGTCAAGCTAGAGATGCGACAGCGACGACAAAATATCCGGGTTTCCAAACATCGACCAAAAACATCGATGTTTCCAAACATCGACCAAAAACCATCGATGATTCCAAACATCGACCAAAAACCATCGATGATTCCAAACATCGACTAAAAACCATCGATGATTCCAAACATAGACCAAAAACCATCGATGATTCCAAACATCGACCAAAAACCATCGATGATTCCAAACATCGACTGCACATCAATGTTTCCAAACATCGACCAAAACTATCAATAATTCCAAACATCGACCAAAAACCATCGATGATTCCAAACATCGACCAAAAACATAGATGATTCCAAACACCGACCAAAAACATAGATGATTCCAAACATCGACCAAAAACATAGATGATTTCAAACATCGGCTAAAATGATCGACGTTTCCAAACATCGGCCAAAATGATCGACGTTTCCAAACATCGGCCAAAATGATCGACGTTTCCAAACATCGGCCAAAACCATCGATGTTTCCAAACAATGACCAAAACCTATCGATATTTTAATGATTGTTTAGTAAACTCTAACATTAAATTCTTGCGCAACAAAATTTAATTTAACAGCGGCCGTGTATATTAATTTGTAATTAAAATTTAACGATAAACGTTAAAAAACGCCCCTCCATGTGCGAAATACGAAGTAAATACCAGGACATCAGGATCCTCTCAGCCGAGGTATAGTCTGCTCAATGAAGGTAGTACAAACCGCGTTCGTTTGGTTCGAACACATAAGACAGAGGTGGGATCAGTTAATAGATTGAATGTTAACTTTAACACAATTGTTGTTATGGGAATTTTTCATCCACAAACAAAAGATCTAAAAGAAAAAAAAGCAGCCTCCTCGGCGCATACGACGGCTGCGGCAACCATCTGCGCCGCAGGGGTGGCTAAGAATTATTATTAATATTAATATTCTTACTAGTATGTTGCAATTGTTATATTTAATAAAAATTTATATAATTTATATTAAATAAAATCTAGAATCGGGAACCGAGGCCAGCTGGACGGTTTCTCTTGGCGAGTACATAAAGGCAAACGTGAGCATAAAGACAAAGAAGAAAATTATCCAAAAAATGAAAAGAAAAAAAAAACTCCGGTAATGAGATGGCATAAACGAGAATATCGTAAAACCATTGGGCAAGAGGGGAAGAACACAAGGGCGAGATGAAAACATGGTTATTACTGTTGTCATGGTAATCAACGAATTCGACGCATCTTTAGTTGGAAGCAGTTGCAACACTCTGCTCGACACGCTACAAATGTTCTCTATGAAGGGGAGAATTGGATGCTGGTCGTTGGATCCAACTGGGGAGATGCCCTTGGCAGTAACATAAAGGCGAAAATATCTCCCAACAGCTGACCTTGGGGGCGTGTCGTGGCGGACGGACATGTGCGTTTGCGTAGAAAATGTTGGCTCTGCGGAGCGCCGCGAAATGGCGAGAAGCCACTCCTTTGATCCCGTGAAGAATTTGAAAAGCAGAAAATGAAAAAAGGCACGCTTTGGTCCAACAGACGGAACTGTAAACAATCACGGATCACATCGCCAAACGGTCGCTAACGACTTCAGTGTTCTTTTCTATTTCTTTTTACATTTTTTTAAAAATAAGTTTTGTAGTTTTTGAATGGCAAGCATACAATTTGGCTCCTGTCATTTCACTTCAAATAAGGGTTGTTATTTGTTTTATTTCTAAATACCGTCCCTTGAGAGTGGCGCCTTTAGCACGGGCCACGTCTGCAATGCTGCATATACGCCTCTGTCTACGACTCTGACACTGTTTGAAGTACGCATCCAAACCGCCTTCCACACACAATCTTTCTGCGTTTTATTTATTTTGGGAATCAATCTTCAGTAGCTGACTGATGGTTCTTTTCCAGATAGTCATGGCTCAATTGCAAACACTCTACATTGAACTACGCATCGACACTAGCTATTTTCTATAAAAGAGCGTGCAACACATATGCTAAAGTATGCAGACTGTAATTCCGAAAATTGTAAAATTCCAAAAGAACGGATTGAACCTTCGGCCGCAAAATATTTTAGAACCAAACACATTGTGTTTTACTCTACTCATTGGCTGTGTTGGAAATTATCTTTACTAAATTTTCAGTACAAAAATAAATGATTTTCTAAAACTGTCTCCACTTAAGTAAGAAACTGTCGAATTTTACTGTCACTTTGCTTGTGCGCCGACGACGTCACGTGACGTGGAACGAAGCGAACAGGGAGAGTAGCCCTGCCTCATTAGCGCGGAACCATTGCACGTCATGCGAGGCGAGAGACGGCGCGGGAGCTTTGCTGCGCTGACAACGCACTTGGCAGGCGCTGGCGACCGTCGCTCCGATAGTGTCGCGGGCGTCGCGTCTGTGAACCGCCTCCGCCACCACATTGACACAGCCACCGCCTCCACCACCGCCTCCACCACCACCACCGCCTCCACCACCGCCTCCACCACCGCCTCCACCACCGCCTATACCACCGCCTATACCACCGCCTCCGCCTCCACCACCGCCTATACCACCGCCTCCACCTCCACCACCGCCTTTACCACCGCCTCTACCTCCACCACCGCCTATACCACCGCCTCCACCTCCACCACCGCCTTTACCACCGCCTCCACCTCTACCACCGCCTATACCACCGCCTCTACCACCGCCTATACCACCGCCTCCACCACCGCCCCCACCACCGCCTCCACCACCGCCTCCACCATCGCCTCTACCACCGCCTCCACCACCGTCTCCACCACCGCCACAGTCTCTGTTTCCGCCACAGCCACCGCTCCACTGCCGTCCGGCGCGTGTGTGACAGCCGTCCGCTCGCCTTCGCGCGTTGCACCCGCGACCAATCCGCGCCTGACGGGCGGCTTCCTGCTGGAAGAGGCTGCGCAGCCCCTGAAGCACCGACGACGCCGTCATCCACAGACGAACAACTGTGTTGCTTTTCCAAGATTATACAGGGATAATAATAACCAAGCTATTTGCAGTTGCATAATTATTGCACGTTTTTTACAGGATAGCAACCGAAAGGTCTTCGTGAAATAACTTCACTCAATCATCAGGAATATTTGGTAACAATACGCTATCATTCAAGAGACTACGTTACGCACGAACGGACGAAGTAGTATGCGCAGTACCGTGACTAAAATGATGGCTTGATATAACAACAGTGCAATTCGGTGCGGGCAACAATTCTTACAATGAATGGGCTTTAAATTCGTCTCTAAAATAAAGTCCTTATGTGTGTACTGCAATACTGGAAGTAGCGTGTAATCGAATGACATTTCTGAGACATTTTAAAATTATTTTTCGCTCAAGGTCGATACATATGATGTGGTCAGTGCATGCTAACTGACTTCTTGAATCGTAATTTCCTCTGGAATACGATTCAGCCTGACAACGAACCAGCGGCGCTGCCCATGTCACACCATCATTAGTGACTAGAGTCTAATATTGCCAAGAATTCGAAACGGCGGTCGAGTTTTTGCCTCATACGCACAGAACTAGATACTTGATCAACATGTGACTGAAATTGCACCTATATACGAACGTACTGATAACAATTTATGAGTCATTCAATTTAGTTATGTGGTATGATCGGTATAAGAAACAATTAATTCTTTTATTTTAAATAATGTTTTTACAGGTGTTCTTCTATGTTATATTAGAGATTGTAAATGGATATTAATAAATAATTAGATATTGTATTTAAAGTATAATTAGATACTGAAATATTTTATTTATATATTTTTCTTATATATTATGAAATGTTTGCGAAGTTGTGTAAGAATAAGGCACTCTGTGCAACAAGGACAGTAAGGGAACGACAATTATCATTACGAGCAATTACAAAACCAACCATTTCATTCACAGAGAACTTGTCTCTTCTCGGAAACATTCAGATGAAAATTACATATTAATCGTTACATTTTTTCAGCGTGTTCTAATGGATAGGAGGAATCTATTATATGACTCGTTGTGCGATTGTGAAAGAAATATAAATGCCAGCTACCTATTAAAACAGGAGGTTGTGATACTAATTAACACGTTCAGTTCTTACGACAGAGTACGCTCACATTATAAACCATTCTTCTCGAGAAAACACGTCGTTAAGATCCATAGATTAACTAATTTTAAGTTATATAACTCTGCATTGCAAAGTATTATCGACTTTCTGCAAGAAACTTTTTTTTTCTTTGTCTTTCCATTCAGCGTATTTCCATACATACTTTGTACTGACGACTGATCTACAAGGATTTTCTTAGAAGTGTAATGTTTGCGCAAAAACTCGACGAAAGATCTGAAGAATGATGCGTTTGCACTTGTGCCAAAATTGTGAAAGGACTCGTCCATGCCAACAGCTTGTTTATTGTACGAAGATTAAATTGCTCGTAACCTCAGACTTCTCTGAGTGAACAAACAATGGTATGACGATTATACTGCGATATATCTAAGAAGTACTTACATAAAAATTGAATTAACGCGCATAATTGCTGGAGTCCAATTAAAGTGAGACTAAGCACTAATAACAGCGTACAGAAGTAACCTATCAATACTTCAATAAATCACTAAATGTATCAATGTGCCACAATATAACGAACAAATGTCAGTTCTCCTGTGAGACGGTTTGTTTTCAGAACAAAATACATCTGGTGAACGCCGCATACCTAAGTCTTTATCTCGCGTTTTTTTCTCTTTTTTTTATTTGTAAAACTAACCAGCGATATAACTAATTGTGGAGTTACATTTATTTATCTTTTTCCGAGTTCCAATAGCCTCACAAAGCCAGATAAACCTTTTAATTCAAATGTTTCAATTTCTACTTAATCCTAATTTATTAAAAATATTTGTATTTTCCTTGCTCTATTGAAATTTGTATTGATTTGAAATTTGTATTGATTGCTCTAAAATTTCTATCATACCAAAATACTATACTACTGCGTTGATACTGGAACTTCACTTTATTGGTTCACAAAATCACCATCGTAATTTACTTTTATACTTGAGAACCAAGAATCCTTCAGATGAAACCTACCAAGTTTTCGACTATTGCTTCAAAATAATTTTGTTTTCGCAATAGACCTATTCAGAGTCACAATTACTGTTATGTGAAAAAGAATCCAAAGATTCGACGTTTCAATATAATGTAACTATATGATATTTTTATCCATCATTCTACTAGAAACAGTTCGAATTATTTCTAATAGTTTGAATTATTTCTCTTTGGAATTTATATTTTTTCTAATTAAAATGTTATTTTCCTTCAAATACCTTCATTCCGTACGTATAGTAGTAAGAAAGTGACAAAGAATAAATGTTCTATAATTCATAAATGGCGTTAAAATTGTCAGTTATAATGATTATTGTGAGAAATCAAAATAATTGTTTGACATTAGATTCTATTGAGAGATACCAATAAGTACAGAATCGGTGTTTTCATGTCAATACATTTGGAAAATAAAGACATGTTCCAAAAGTCCCACAATTCATGGTAAATCTATGTTGAATGCAGTTTAAATTTCAACTCTAAAGCGATACTGATTATAATTATCATTATCATCATCATCACCCAAATTGGACAAAATTTCGTAGGTTTTTCCTTATCGTTTTTACTTTCTCGTAAACATACGTACATGATTGGGTGAAAAGCAGAACGGTATAAGTGACATTTTATAAATTCTGAGAAAACTCTTTATCACTGGAAAGTTGTGGTGCTTTGTTTCATTAAAACCACGGCATTTTAATTGTTCTTAAAAAACGGATTACGGCGGATATTGTCTAAATCAACGGATTACATTGCCACTGAAATATAGCCTAAAATAAACACATTTTTCTCAAAATTTATAAAATGTCACTAATACCGTTGTGGTTTTCACCCATTCATATAGACCAATATAAACAGTACAGAGAAAGTTACGCAATGCTCCAGAAATTCGATTTTGAGATTATCACGAATATACAGCTTTTGGTGTACCTTGATACCACAAACCGTCGTCGTTTTTTCTCGAGGCTATCCAAGGGCGGGGAGCACAGAACAGGGCTACTTAACGGAGGACCCTTCCCAGCCCCATGTTCCCTTCCACGCTGAACGGCCGCCCCGGCGCGCGTCGCCCTGCCCGCGGCGCGGCGCGGCGCGGCGCGGCGGGGCCGAGGGCCCTCGTGTGGAGAGCCCTCCGGCGGGCGTCACTCATCGCGCGATGAGCCAGGCCTAATAAGGACAGCGGCTCGCTCGCGCGCGCGCAGCTAGTGCAAGTGCAACGGCTGCCGTGGATAGAGACAAATATCCGCCGTGGATAGAGACAAAATCCGCCGTGGATTGAGACAAAATCCGCTGTGGATTGAGACAAAATCCGCCGTGGATTGAGACAAAATCCGCCGTGGATTGAGACAAAATCCGCCGTGGATTGAGACAAAATCCGCCGTGGGTTGAGACAAAATCCGCCGTGGATTGAGACAAAATCCGCTGTGGATTGAGACAAAATCCGCTATGGATTGAGATCAATATCTGCCGTGGATTGAGACCAATATCCGCCGTGGATTGAGACAAATATCCGCCATGGATTGAGACAAAATCCGCCGTGGATTGAGACAAAATCCGCCGTGGATTGAGACAAAATCCGCCGTGGATTGAGACAAAATCCGCCGTGGATTGAGACAAAATCCGCTGTGGATTGAGACAAAATCCGCCGTGGATTGAGACAAAATCCGCCGTGGATTGAGACAAAATCCGCTGTGGATTGAGACAAAATCCGCCGTGGATTGAGACAAAATCCGCTGTGGATTGAGACAAATATCCGCCGTGGATTGAGACAAAATCCGCTGTGGATTGAGACAAAATCCGCCGTGGATTGAGACAAAATCCGCCGTGGATTGAGACAAAATCCGCTGTGGATTGAGACAAAATCCGCCGTGGATTGAGACAAAATCCGCTGTGGATTGAGACAAAATCCGCCGTGGATTGAGACAAAATCCGCTGTGGATTGAGACAAAATCCGCTGTGGATTGAGACAAAATCCGCCGTGGATTGAGACAAAATCCGCCGTGGATTGAGACAAAATCCGCTGTGGATTGAGACAAAATCCGCCGTGGATTGAGACAAAATCCGCCGTGGATTGAGACAAAATCCGCCGTGGATTGAGACAAAATCCGCTGTGGATTGAGACAAAATCCGCCGTGGATTGAGACAAAATCCGCTGTGGATTGAGACAAATATCCGCCATGGATTGAGACAAAATCCGCTGTGGATTGAGACAAAATCCGCTGTGGATTGAGACAAAATCCGCCGTGGATTGAGACAAAATCCGCCGTGGATTGAGACAAAATCCGCTGTGGATTGAGACAAAATCCGCCGTGGATTGAGACAAAATCCGCCGTGGATTGAGACAAAATCCGCCGTGGATTGAGACAAAATCCGCCGTGGATTGAGACAAAATCCGCCGTGGATTGAGACAAAATCCGCCGTGGATTGAGACAAAATCCGCTGTGGATTGAGACAAAATCCGCTGTGGATTGAGACAAATATCCGCTGTGGATTGAGACAAATATCCGCTGTGGATTGAGACAAAATCCGCCGTGGATTGAGACAAAATCCGCCGTGGATTGAGACAAAATCCGCCGTGGATTGAGACAAAATCCGCCGTGGATTGAGACAAAATCCGCCGTGGATTGAGACAAAATCCGCTGTGGATTGAGACAAAATCCGCTATGGATTGAGATCAATATCTGCCGTGGATTGAGACCAATATCCGCCGTGGATTGAGACAAATATCCGCCATGGATTGAGACAAAATCCGCCGTGGATTGAGACAAAATCCGCCGTGGATTGAGACAAAATCCGCCGTGGATTGAGACAAAATCCGCCGTGGATTGAGACAAATATCCGCCGTGGATTGAGACAAAATCCGCCGTGGATTGAGACAAAATCCGCCGTGGATTGAGACAAAATCCGCCGTGGATTGAGACAAAATCCGCCGTGGATTGAGACAAAATCCGCTGTGGATTGAGACAAAATCCGCCGTGGATTGAGACAAAATCCGCTGTGGATTGAGATCAATATCTGCCGTGGATTGAGATCAATATCTGCCGTGGATTGAGACCAATATCCGCCGTGGATAGAGACAAATATCCGCCATGGATTGAGACAAAATCCGCCGTGGATTGAGACAAAATCCGCTGTGGATTGAGACAAAATCCGCTGTGGATTGAGACAAAATCCGCTGTGGATTCAGACAAAATCCGCCGTGGATTGAGACCAATATCCGCCGTGGATTGAGACCAATATCCGCCGTGGATTGAGACCAATATCCGCCGTGGATTGAGACCAATATCCGCTGTGGATTGAGACAAAATCCGCTGTGGATTCAGACAAAATCCGCCGTGGATTGAGACCAATATCCGCCGTGGATTGAGACCAATATCCGCCGTGGATTGAGACCAATATCCGCCGTGGATTGAGACCAATATCCGCTGTGGATTGAGACAAAATCCGCCGTGGATTGAGACCAATATCCGCCGTGGATTGAGACCAATATCCGCCGTGGATTGAGACAACATCCGCTGTGGATAGAGACAAATATCCGCCGTGGATAGAGACAAATATCCGCCATGGATTGAGACAAATATTCGCCGTGGACTGAGACATACGAATATTATATAACTATTGTGCCACATTATATTGTGTACCTCTGGGTATACAACAGTACGTCTCCCAGGAGTAGGTTACGAGTCGCGCGGCCTAATAAAGAGGTAGTGCAAGTGCAACGGCTGCCGTGGATTGTGACAAATACGAATATTACATAACTTTCTGTAAATTATTTTCGAACTTCTAATTTAGCATTGTTCATGTAACTTCTGAGAGTGTAATTTCATCTAATTCTACTAACCAGAAATGATTATAAGAATGATTTTGTAAATGACCAAATCTAACGTCGGCATTTGTAACGGTAAGTCCTGCTACACACACACACACACACACACACACACACACACACACACACACAGAGAGAGAGAGAGAGAGAGAGAGAGAGTGTGTGTGTGTTTCAAATAAATTTTAAAAAATCCGCCAATTCTTGATGTGCCATATGGTATTGTGTACCTCTGGGTATACAACACTACGTCCATCGCGCGTTTCCCGAGAGTGGGTTAAGAGTCACTCATCGCGCGGCCTAATAAGGAGGTAGTGCAAGAGCAGCGGCGGCCACCCCGCGGCGCACGGCGGGACGAACGCCGAGGAGCGAAGAAGTAAATGTATCTTTTCATTGGTAGCGAGGATAGGAGTGCGCGTAAGGGGGGGCAGGGGGAGCGTGGCCCCCTTGAAAACATCGGAAAGGGCCCCGTGGCTTCAGGCAATTCAAAACTTCGCTCGTGGGCTGCAATAGTTGCACGAAAAAAAAAATTTAAAAAAGGGTTTGAGCACTCTCTATAATTGCACATTGGTCTACCTTCCAAAAGCGTATCTTCCTGCCCAGTATTCCACTAACAAATGTCAGAAGTGTGAATGCAAGAATGATAATTTTTAATACAAGGTGAAAAGCCTACGAACGATTTTATTTCCGTGAATATGTCTAATCCCTGATTTCATCCTTTTCAATCGGGCAATTTGGGGAATTGTAATATACTTGAAGAGACTCTCGAAGCAATCGGATAATCCTGTCAGAGGCTTCTGGAGCCTGGGCAGGATGGTTTCCGGATGAGGGCGGGACCGGACGGGGCCAGGCGTGGCGGGGCCCGGCAGGGCGGAACGGGGTACGACAGGGTGGGGACGGGCGGGGCGTGGTTGACACGGGTGGGGCGGGACATGGCGGGGTAGGACGGGTCAGGACGGGGTGGGGTGGGACAGAGTGGAGAGGGACAGGGAGGGACGGGGCGGGTCTGGACGGAGCGGGGCGGGGAGGGTCTGGACGTGGTGGGACGAGGCGGGACAGGGGCGGAGTGGGACGGGGCGGGGCGGGACAGGGCTGAGACGGGCGGGGAGGGGGCGGGACGGGGCGGAGTGGGACGGGGCGGAGTGGAACGGGGCGGGACGGGGTGGGGCGGGACGGGGCTGAGACAGGCGGGGTGGGAGTGGGACGGGGCTGAGACGGGCGGGGAAGGGTCGGGTGGGGGCGGGGCGGAACAACGGCCGAGTCGGGTTCCGTGGCTGTGTCCAAGGAGCGCCGCCGCCGCCGTATAAGGCCTGTCCGGTATGTCGCGCTCTCATTACTCCTTACGCTTTTTGCCGCTCGCGCGCGGGAGACGGCCAACGTATTGCACGCGCCCCTCGCCGCCCCGAACTCTCAACACGATCATCAATGTTTGCTAAATGGGAAATATCAGCTGAAGTAGAAAAAATATAAATAGACATGTTTTGAGAGTTACAGAAGCAATTAAACGTGTGACAATCGCTAGATTAAATTTATTTCTCGCATTTCGCACACGGAGAGGTGTTTTTTTTTTAACTTTGTTTTCAGTTAAATTTTCATTATACGATCCACGACTACTGTCCGATTAAATTTTGTTGCGCGCGAATGGAATGTCAGCGTTTACTAAACATACTTTAAAACATCCATGGTTTCTGGTCGATGTATTTTGAACATCGATATTTTAATTTTGACCATGGCTTCTAGGCAACATCCATGATTTGTTGCTGAAGCCGTACCACTCTCATGAGCTCCAGATACGCCGCCGCTACGACCTCCGGGCTTCTCCTGCACCGAACCACGGACCCCGAAACACTCGCCGCCGCCTCCGCCTTCATCCATTGTTCCGCAACGACATTCCTCTTTGGCCTCCGACCGCCCCGCCCCGCCTCGCCTCGCCACGGAGCAACTACGAGCGAAGTAAACCACTGATCGGTGGAGTATAAACGGTAGGCATTTGTGTTGGCAAAAGCCAAGTACAACTGGAAAGCAGAGTGGCCGAAACATTGAGTTATACTTCTCAGCCAATACGACACCAAACGAATTCAAAGGTTCGTAATAAAAGATGATACAAATTCTGAAGCTGTTATGTGAAACAAAATGGCTACAAAGTGTATTTTTATTAGCATTATCTTTACTATAATAATTACGACCCATAATTAAAACCATTTCTGTATATTTCATTGCAGGACTAATCAACTTCTAAAATTCATTTTCTACCGCATTAGATCACAATTACACAACAGAATCATAGACGTCTTAGTACCAAATTGCGCATACTTTTTCAGGCAGTGCATTAACACAGATCGGGGAAGAAAACGTACCACCAATCCGAAGGCATCATTTTCTTACACGAGTTCTGAAAGCATTAATTACAATAATTCGGTTGGTCGAGAAAGACAATTTGCAGCGGAATGGATTGACTGTTGATTTGAGATTATCACCACGTTACTTGCCGCGAAATAATTAATCTTCATCTTAAGACATAGGGAATCGGCGAAATAAATGAAAACATAGCGCATCAACAATTTCTTTTTTAGTCTTCGCTTTTGTCTATATAGTCTATCCTATAGAGATAGATACATGCAACATATATGGTGATCTGTATTTGTAACACATTTATTGCTGCGAATGTATTCCACTATTTTATCTACTTAGGAGACGGAAATGCGTTCTTTGAGAATATTGCCAAGTCGGAGATCGAAGTATCAAAGCGAAGGAGAACACCTGAATCCTTAACACGATTGTAAAAATAGGTTTATTAAAATCCGATCGTCTAGTTCAGTCGAAATCGATCTTAAAAACTTTCGCCGAGCAGACGGTTCCAACATTTCCAAATATAACCGCTCAGCGCGAATAGATACCTTGCTCTCGAAGATCGCATAAGGCAAGGCTGCTCAAATGCAAGAATTAAGGTCAGAGTGCTCGCGTTTCACACCCCCTTTACTAGACTGAGCCGATCGGGCCTGAGCGCTACCCCTCCCATTGGAAGCCACACTGGTGGTTCGCAGATTCCCAATGAAAATTTCTTTACACATGGAGAGTCACTGTAGGTGAACGTGTGTGAGTGTGTATGTGTGCATGCGTGTGTGTGAGAGAGAATGAGTGAATGGGGGGGGAGAAGGGACAAGATTTAAGGAAGAAAAATATCGCGCGCGGTCCACGACCTGGTAATAATGGGCGAAACAAGGGCTACCGATCAGAGCAGCCGGTCGCTACACGTATCCTCCAGTCAGCAGGTGAACTCGACCTAGCTATCCAGCGAGTCTCGAAAATCCGCCATCGTCGCGTCTCGAACCCGGAGCCTCCCGGTCCCACGAGAGCGCCCGGATCCATCTCATCCGTCGCCTGCGTGGCGGGGCGCACGTGCGCGCAACATCGGGGCTGCAGCGGCGGCGCCCTGCAGCTGTGGCCCGCCGAGGATCCCGCGCACCAGCGCCGCGCTATAAATCTCCCCGCTGACGTCAGCGGCGGCGGCGGGCCGCGTCACGGCTGTCGCAGCGTTACGTCGCGCGAGACCTGGAGGCGGTTACGGCGCTTTACGGGCGCACTTGAGCCTCCGAGCGCGCGGGTCACTTTCCCTTTCGGAAATCCCGCCCGCGCCGGACCCCAAACTCGTTTCTGGCGCCCGCCGCACTTCGTGGAAGTTATTGACGATCTGCGCGCGGCGACCGAATAAAGCCGGTGACGTAAGGTGACCTCCGAACCCCAGCCGAATTACGAACGGAAATTGCGCGGACGGGGAGATCAGGTGGCCGCGACGGCGATAGTGGAGTTGGTGACGGTGTCGGTGTCGGTGACGGTGTCGGTGACGGTGTCGGTGACGGTGTCGGTGACGGTGTCGGTGACGGTGTCGGTGACGGTGTCGGTGACGGTGTCGGTGACGGTGTCGGTGACGGTGTCGGTGACGGTGTCGGTGACGGTGTCGGTGACGGTGTCGGTGACGGTGTCGGTGACGGTGTCGGTGACGGTGTCGGTGACGGTGTCGGTGACGGTGTCGGTGACGGTGACGGTGTCGGTGTCGGGGACGGTGTCGGTGACGGTGACGGTGACGGTGTCGGTGTCGGTGACGGTGTCGGTGACGGTGTCGGTGTCGGTGACGGTGTCGGTGACGGTGTCGGTGTCGGTGACGGTGTCGGTGTCGGTGACGGTGTCAGAGACGGTGTCAGTGATAGTGTCCACAACGAGGTCGGCGAGGGGCTCGGCGTCGGAGTTGACGTCGGTGACGGTGACGGTGAAGCTGACGGTGTCTGTAAAAGTGAAGGTGAAGGCGACGGTGTCGACTGTGAATTTGGTACTGATGTTGGTGGGAACGATGGTTGAGTGACACGTCGGTGGTGTGTTCCGCAGAATTCAGGAAGATCAAGGACCCAATATACAAACAAGACGCTCTCGCGAGCCTGGCTTGGGCCGCTTGTAAAACTGGTCACTGCCTGCTTCATTGTTCTCGCAAAGAGGAACAATCCTGTGCCAACAAATTTATAATCCGAGTGAGGCAGGCTGGTAAAATGAGTATTTTCAGTGGGCGCCTGGCTATTTTAGTTTCAGTCTGGCATTGGAAGGGACGCGATGAGAAATTTAGGATTGGAATACGTCGGGTGTGAACCCACGTATTGTGGGATTGGAATACGTCGGGTGTAACCCAAGAACTGCCCCATGTGAACGTAACAGAGGTTTTGATGCGAGTATATCGTTAAGAGTAAAGTAGTGATGAAAAGAGACCTACTAGATTCCAGAGCACCGCTATTAAGTTTCTATCAAATCCAAGTTAAAGGATAAACACACTGTGACGGAAGACTTCATGGATTTAGTTGCTAGTGCGTACCAATACGTATTTCGCGAGATAGGTATCGATGACCCGTGTTTACGAACCGCTCTCTACTCCTCTTCTCCAAGAGTTGTTCCTTCAACTCACAGCATTTTTGCACCCCATCGACCGCCCCCGGCTATACGCCAAATCCTGTGCCCCTTTCCCACCCGCCCCGATCTCCGCTCCATCACTCTCTCAATGCCGCACTCCCACCCAATCAGACTTCGCCCCGCCCCTTTCCGCTCCAGCCCCAGCCCGTCATCGCTCCACGTCCCGCTTCGCCATCCACCGGGAGGTTCTAGGTTCGAGTCTCGGCGGTAGTAGGATTTTTGACACTAGCTACAACACTAGGTCAAATTTAGCCGCTGGATCTGGAGAAGAATTCTAGCGGCCAGCTATTCCCGTGATTTCTCCAATCAACACTAGGTGAATGCGAGAGCGGTGCCCTAAGAATCGGGCCATGGACAGCGCGCGATTGCTCCTCCCTCATTCTTGTCCTATCCTCATCCCTTACTTACACACACTTACACTAACATGCACTACACTAACACACATGCCGGGAGACCGGTCGAGAGTTTAGAGCTTCTCCTGGCTAGAGCTCTCGCTGGTGGCACACATCAGATCAGAGGGAAAACACCCGCAACCCAACGGTTAGGTCGGCGCCGGATCCAGCCTTCTCTCCCCTCCCGCTCCGCCCCAACCCCCTCTCCCCACCCCGCGCCCTTCCTCCGGCCCCGACGCAAGGTGCGTTCGCTCGTGCGCCGCGCCGCGCCTGCCGTCGAGTGTTTATTGGCAGGTGTTAGCGCCGGAGAGAGCGGGCTGTGCCCACGCAGGCGGGCGGGCACGCGCGCGTGCCCCTTACAACGCGGGCGGCGCGATGGAGGGTCCGGCGCCCACGAAATCGAGGCCCAAGGACCGTCACGCCTCGCCCCAGCGCCGGCCGTTTCACTTTCCAACTACGGCGTGTGAAAGGTCGCCTTAAAACATCGGTTCGGAGCGATGCAATTTGTCCGGTCCGTTGGGTGACCGATCATGACTTCACACGGTTATCATATGTATTTGTCTTCGCGTGAGGCAATAGGCGAGCAAATAATGTATCATAACAAATAATGGAGACGTGTTTGTTTGCGGGAATTGGAAGTTGGAGTTGTAAGGTGAGGAGGGTAACTCGCTTGGTACTGGATTCCGAAGTGTAACGTATTTTCAGCTGCGTAATCTTGCTGGACGTGTTTGTCAGACGCATCACGATTTTGTTCCGGGATTGCTCATTCTCTTGCGTCCTTGAATCACACTGATGAATTCAAAAATATCGTCAAATCAACGGGCCGAATTCATTGTTATAACTCCTGCATCACTTTCTAGACAATGTTCCTTTCATGATCTCTGTATCAGTACATTGCGAGTGTCACTGATGAAGCATTTCGAGTAAGATTCCAAAAAGACTATTTTAACTTCTTTCTTAAAACTAAAACACCAGCTGATGCTGCTTCATCTGTGTAGGGGGCATTTGATATATTCTGAATAGACCTTTTTACAAATCAGTGCAACGATAGTCGTTTAATAGACAGCTATTGCAACACATTAGGTAATAAATCTCTTAATAATAAATGAGAGATGCCGACCCCGTGGTACAGACGGTTGCGGCAGCTGTCGTCTGCGCCGAGGAGGCTGCACGTTCGAGTCCTGCGTAGGCGTGGTCGTATCTGTGTTGGTCCCTTCTCCTCTCATCATCATCCTATCACCTCATAATTCACACTTCAAGGCGTAACCTTGTACCGAGGGATACAGTTGGAAAGGTGATCTTAAAAAATACACACGTTAATCGTGTAGTGTCGTCAGAAATAGCCGATACGCCAATAACAATAAATAATAATAATAATAATAATAATAATAATAATATTTTTTGTGTCTCATATTTCATATTAAGTAGCATCAAAAGTTCAGTGTCTCTATCATTCTGCGTGTCTTGCATAGTTTTCTTTGCAATGCTTCTTACCTCTGTTTCCCATTCTTCGGTCAGATTTCATGACATGCCTCATTAGAGGGTCATCTTGATGGCTGACTACATACTTTCCCATCCCGACTACTGCATTCTGCCAGGAGGCCTCATTTGTCTGAGGCCTCTTCCTCCTTCCTTATGTGACACATAAAGTCTATGTACATCAGCTCGAAGGTGGGTGACATGATGCATTGTTAGCAGTTTTCTGTTTTTTTCGATCCATGATGCGAATTTCTTGCTCGGTCCAGTCCACTAGTCCGAAACTGTATTCGGCTGTAGGCACTGCCGCTACCTATTGCTGAAATTTTGTTCCTGCAATTCAGAGCGAACTGCAGGACCAGTCTCACTCTTCTGCAATACTCAAATAATAATAATACTAAAATGAGAGCTTACAGAGCAGACTCTGCCCACGGGTCCAGAGGAGAATTTTTCTTTCCGAGCGACGGCGCGAGTGGTGGCCTTGCCGAACACAAAGAATGAAAAACGAGCGGCAAAAAGCGCGGGTGCCGGCGGCTGCGGACGTGGCCATTTCCTGCAATAACTGGAAGGCGGCGCGAGCGGGCGGGCGGCCCCGGCGCAAGGGACAGCGCGGCGAAGAGGAGAGCAGACGCTGCAGCTTTTTCGGGTTCGAAACTGAATAAAGATTGTTCCTTTAAGTACCAATGCATTTGAAGGGCTGAGCGCAATAGTGGTCTAACATCTCAAAAATGAAAAATGGGTTACTGGCATTAGTTATCCACGAAGTTGAACCATCTTTGTACATTGATGGTCTGACCAGTTTTCATCTTTAAAGTTAAGAATTACGTCGCTATTGTTTGTCTGCACTATTACTTCTAACCACAACGATGTAGCTTTAACTTCATTTTTCTCCTTTTTCTTAAAATACGTCTAGACCACTATTGGGTTGACTCCAATTGCAAAACCCCTATTGTGAACCACTGACATTACCGTTAGAGTCGTAGAGCAGGTTGTAATGGATTTCAATAAACATCTGAGTCAATTACTGGGCTGTGAGCTGTGTTAGATCCATCGGTTCCTCTTACATGTCAGATTGGCTGTGGGTAGCCAGGCTGTGGACTCTCGTTACCACCAAAATTAATACAATTATTTTCCTAGACAATATACCCAGTGCAATGAATGATTACGGTGTAATGTCGTATAAATGAGTTACCTTTGGACCTCAAATGACATTATTTGTTTGCACTAAGCAACTTTATAGCTTTCAGGGCTTCAATGATGGAAAATATTGGTTTGGTTCTTCGCCTTCGAACTCGATGTATGGCAAATGTGCACGGTCAAAACAATACCACTTCTCGCAGTCGCGTACGAAAAATCAATTTTCTGCTTAGGTTAAAGTGCACTCACCACCCAGCGCGGAAAGATCACCGACATCTCCCGCGATAAAAACCACTACGCTTACGTGACTAATGACCATAGCAGTTGACCACCTATCAATCAATCACTCATTCCGCAAAAAGATTCGAAATGAGAGCATTGGTCCACTCGAACAACACGAGTATTGAACGTACAGGCCCAAGATGAACCCAAGGGCTACCGCAACCGGAGGTTCGGGAAGAATGTGGGCTGTCTCAATTGGGTGGATGGACCCAGCGAGCGGTGGGATACCGCGGTGGGCCCGGAAGGTCCCCAGATGCCTATAGATGGAAGCTGGGAGGGAGACGGGTATACCGTAAGGGGTCCCGACTGTAAATAAAGAAAATACCTAGTATAGTGCGTCAGTAAACAGCACGACCCTAACAGGTGCTGGAAGAGTTGCCCACTTCACTTGTTTCCCACTAATCCGGATACTACCAACATAAATTTTAACAGGAGGCGTTGGTGCGTGGAGACTTTCCTGGCGCACTGTATTATCGCTACACCACATCAAAGAAAATTATAATTCTTCTTTTATAAACACATCACATCGTAATCTGGCTGAAGATAAACCACCCAGCGCGCTGTGCCCAGAAACCCAGTTGAGCGCCACCGGCTCACCCAGCGACCTGCGGGGCGCATCGCGCCGTCATCGCGAGGCGAGCCACGCGCGCAGAAGAACATTCCCGGTTATGTCACATGGCCGGATACGTCTGCGCGCGCTCGGCGGACGCCCTCTGCGCGTCGCCTTTCCCGGGCGCAGCCGGCGGCGGCGGCGGCGCAGCGGCAAAAACCTGCGCGGCGCAGTACCGGCGCGCAGAAGCCTTGTATGGGCAGACGGCGCAGCAGCAGTCGGTTCCCGCGGCGGACATCCGTTCCCGCGCCCTCCCCCACCCCCCACCCCTCGCGCCGCCGCCGGCGGATCCGCGAACATCGCTCGGATGCTGTTGCCTGCGATGGCAGATGGGCGGGACAAATAGAGCACAATGAGCGATTCTGAACGTCTTGGCGGCTCGCGGCGGAATATGGCTAGTGCGAACCCCCTTCCGCCGCAGGGGTCACGGTGCTGTTCCCGGTCAATGCGGAATTGGTGGTGGACAATGCAAGATCCCAGGCATGTTTTATCGGGGTTCTGCCAAACTCTGTGCCTCTTATTCCAACATTTCTCCAGCCTCGTTCACTTCATCATTGTTATCGCTCTTTTCTCCACCTTAAATGACTACTCCCGGGCCTCAATGACGCCCTTGATCTTTCTGTGCCCTTCCACCCCTCCCGACGTCGGCGGCGGATCTGTGAACATCACTCGGATGCTGTTGCCGGCAATGGCAGATGGGCGGGACAAACAGAGCACAATGAGCGATTCTGAACGTCTTGGCGGCTCGCGGCAGAATATGGCTAGTGCATACCTCTTCCGCCGTTGGGACTCCGGTGCCATCCCAGGCCAATCCCTGTGGAACGTGTGGTGGACAATGCTTGATTGCTTGATTAGTGTTAATTTTTAAATAATTTTGCTCCAGACAGTAGCTGCATTGGACCTAGCTATCTAGCTACGTGGACAACGCAAGATCCCAGCAGGTTTTCTCAGAATTCTCCTGTTTCCATGCCTCTTATTCCAACATTTCTCCGGCCTCACTTTATCACTACTATTTCCTCATTAGATGACTACTCCTGAGCCGTCTCTGCCCCGCTGCGACCTGCTACCCTCGCGCCCCCGGCGGCGGATCCGTGAGCATCAGATTATTTTGCCGACATTTTTGACACTCGTATATGTGATGCTACGTGAGAATAGTTTTGAAATAAACGATTCTAAAATATAACTGCAAATTACTGAATTTCAATATTTTTTCATAATATGAATGTTGCTTATTTAATACTTACGTTCCACTATTTCCATACGAATTTATCCTCGATACCTTTTATTTACTTTCCAAAACAATTTAATCCACTGCCGCCCTCTCCTCGCGGATCCGCGGTGGCGGATATGTAAACATCAGGCAGATGCTCTTGCCAGCAATGACGTGTAGGCAGGACAAATATAACACATAGGTTAGGCGAAGGAACAGTTGGATATCCAAGGGTGCTCTACGCATTTTTTTTTAAATTTCAAGATTAGATTTATGATTATTATTATAAGCGTTATTATGAGATTTTGTATCAACGATAATGATGAATATGTATACACATATTTTTCGCACGAATTTAAAATATAATCCGGGCTACATCAATTAATTTTCAAAAGATCTGGAAGGTGGTCTATTTTTGCCAATTCAGTCCCTTTAGTTTTGTAGGAATTCACTTGACAATTCGTTTTATCTCGCCTAACGGTTGATGTTCCCATTGCCAACTAAAATTAAATGTTCGACACAGCATCAAATACATCCGAAGCATCTACTTTACTCTCGTGACTATAATACGAGAATGAAAACGGGAAATGATGGACGAGATATCAGTCGTGAATAAAAATGGATATAACATTGGAATGTCGTGAAAACGTGCAGCGTGTCTACTAATTCCCTCATAAATTCCTCATCATAACTGTACCTGACGATGAAATGGGAAGGCCCTACATACGATACCTTTAGTAAACTTACTTTTGAAAAGTACTTTGTTACACAAAGCTACAGCAATTACATATTACAAAGATTTTTCCTAGTAAGCGAATAACTTATATTCCATGAGCTTCTTTCAAATATCTTAAATTATTTCAATAAAAATCTGGAATTAATAGCTAAATCAATAATTCATTAACAACACAATGAAAGTAAATATTTCTGATTTTAAAACTATTTATTAACCACCAACTATTCCAGCAACGTAGATTCAGCCGTTAGCAACAGTATCATAAAATAACTAAATGCTAGCATTCGTCAGGCGAGTTCATCCACGTGGTCACCCGCTAACTGCAAGATGACCAACAAAAAGCACGCTAAAAGCATTCCATTCCCGCGACACACGGGCAAAATATTGTTGTTAGCTTTTGGCCGCGACGCGGTAAGTAAGACGCAGACGAGCATATGATGACCGGAGTCATAACGTTCCGTCCAGTACACACGGGAAGGCTGAATGACGCATCTCCACGTGGCGGCAGCGGAGGCAACGGAAAAGGTGGGGGCGACGGCAGTGACGACGGTGGCTGTAGTGCTAGTAGAATTGGAAGTGGAAATGTCACGACGGCAACGGCGGTAAGATAAAAGATGTGAAGGTGGCAGAGTTGGAGGCGGTCGTGTTGATGGGGATGAAGTGGCAGTGGCGGTGACGGGACAGTGGCGAGGACAGAGGCATTGATGGTAGCGGTGACGAGGCAGAGGCGGTGATGGTAGCGGTGATGGGACAGTGGCGGTGACGGTACGATGACAGGACGATGGCGGTGACGCCGGCGATGGCGGTGAAAATGGCGGTGTCGATGACGGCGAATATGCCAGTGACGATGGAGGCGAATACGGTGACGATGGCGGTGAATACGGAAGTGAACATGACGGTGAAGGTTGCGCTGGCAGTGATAGTGATAGCGACGGCGAACCGAGAGTGACGATAGGCGAACCGAGAGTGACGATAGGCGAACCGAGAGTGACGATAGGCGAACCGAGAGTGACGATAGGCGAACCGAGAGTGACAACAGGCGAACCGAGAGTGACGACAGGCGAACCGAGAGTGACGACAGGCGAACCGAGAGTGACGACAGGCGAACCGAGAGTGACGACAGGCGAACCGAGAGTGACGACAGGCGAACCGAGAGTGACGACAGGCGAACCGAGAGTGACGACAGGCGAACCGAGAGTGACGACAGGCGAACCGAGAGTGACGACAGGCGAACCGAGAGTGACGGTAGGCGAACCGAGAGTGACGACAGGCGAACCGAGAGTGACGGTAGGCGAACCGAGAGTGACGACAGGCGAACCGAGAGTGACGGTAGGCGAACCGAGAGTGACGACAGGCGAACCGAGAGTGACGACAGGCGAACCGAGAGTGACGACAGGCGAACCGAGAGTGACGATAGGCGAACCGAGAGTGACGATAGGCGAACCGAGAGTGACGGTAGGCGAACCGAGAGTGACGATAGGCGAACCGAGAGTGACGGTAGGCGAACCGAGAGTGACGACAGGCGAACCGAGAGTGACGACAGGCGAACCGAGAGTGACGACAGGCGAACCGAGAGTGACGACAGGCGAACCGAGAGTGACGACAGGCGAACCGAGAGTGACGACAGGCGAACCGAGAGTGACGACAGGCGAACCGAGAGTGACGACAGGCGAACCGAGAGTGACGACAGGCGAACCGAGAGTGACGACAGGCGAACCGAGAGTGACGATAGGCGAACCGAGTGACGGTAGGCGAACCGAGAGTGACGACAGGCGAACCGAGAGTGACGGTAGGCGAACCGAGAGTGACGGTGCCAACGGGGACAGTGGCGGCGGGAGTGGTGGTGGTGGCGACGATGTGGGAGGGCGGTGGCGGCGTCTGGCGGCAGGTGCGCAATGTTGACGCGCGCGTACGACGCTGACTAACGAGAACGCCGCGCAAAAACAAACGCGCCGCTCCGGGTGCAGAGCGCAGGTTTACATAAGCCGCGGCGCAGCCACCGCCGCTTCACACCGCCGCGCGTCGCCTCGCTTCCCGACGTCCTCGGACGAAGAGAGGACGCGATTTTAGGACGAAGGACCAATTTCCAAGGTTCGTGGGAAAAAATGGTGGACATGGGACGGGATTAATATGTATGTATACTGTACGTTACATAATTACGAGCCCCTCTAAGTAAATTCAATTGTTGAACAAATATAATACAAATTAAAAATTAATATTAAAATATTTTCACATATTTATTTATTAAAATAATTTTCTTCAAAAATTGTTGGGGGCTCCTACGAATTTCCACGGGATCTCCAAGGAATGCTCGGTTTCCTGGTGTGTTAATCCACGCATGGATGGACAAATTTTCGGTTGGTCTCTGCAGGCACATGCCTAAACTGAGGGCAGCGAATAATGAAAGAGGGCAGTGGGTAATGAAAGAGGCGCAGTGAATAATGTATTATTCGCCGAGTGAAAAGTGAATGACGGAATAATATTACCCATTTCAAAACTAACGATGGGATGTTGGAATGACAGGTTAAAAATCCACAGCAGGACATAACATCCATTACATTCCAAGTTATGTGAGCAAGATCTTCCTAGAAATGGATCGGGATCAATCCAATTACTACAAAGGTATTGCCTCAGACAGAAGTTTATTGCGTGCGGAGTTCGATACTCCTTAAAGCTCTTGATTTACAGCATTTCATTAGCTATTAATTCATCTGACACGAGAGACTAACATTAACTGTAAAAAAAATAACACAACATTAAGACAGAATATTTGATATTTTAGAGAGGACATCCGCTTTGTCAACGCTAGCGACGTATTTGCCTCCTTGGCAACTGGCGCAACGCTTTCCTTTGGACTGTCCCAACGACAGGTGGAGCCGGCGGTTAGAAGGGCGTCAGAACGGGCTGTACTGCCTCGCTGTACTTCAAAGGCCCGCGGACGGCAAACTCGACCCGGACATGAGTATTTTTCTGACAAACAACTAAAACACACGGAGAGACGAAACACGTGAGGAATGCTCATATTTAATTAACCAGGAATACTTTAGTAGTAATTACGCCCAGATAAACGGTGTATCTATTTTGGTGGAAAATGCGTTTGGAATTTTTCATGGGTTGTACTCAAGGATTTTTGATGTTATAGAGAGATTATTCTAACAAGGGACCGCTTTGAAAACTAGTCCTTGGCTACTGCTGGGCAACATAACTGCAGGTTATGTACATGCACTCATCTGGCTCAGTACGTTTGTTTACAGCTAGCTCATTTGTAAACGGCTTCATCACTATCTCTTGCAATGTCATCTCCTTACGTGATGTTCATGTGTTTCCCGACATATCAAAGAGGTTCCTTTTAGAATATCTCCTACATAAAAGCGGAGGTCGAAGGCCTGGATCTCGCCGTTGACTTGGAAACGGGCTTGCGAAGTCACATTGGCAGCCTCAAGCTGGTGATTTTTTACTAAGCTAACTTAACGCAACCTTCGACCCGGACATGAGTATTTTTCTGACAAACAACTAAAACACACGGAGAGACGAAACACGTGAGGAATGCTCATATTTAATTAACCAGGAATACTTTAGTAGTAATTACGCCGGGTAGAGAATCATGATAAACGGTGTATCTATTTTTTTATCCTTAACACCTTTTTGAATAACTATCCATTTGACGGCACATCCCGCGCATGTTTCATGTATCCATTTGATTTAAGAGTACGTTAAAAAAAAGTAATAAATTTTCGTTCTTTTAAATACACTCGCGACGTGGTCGTGGAAAACACCTGAACACCTGAAGGCGACGCGCGACCGTCCCATCCACGAGAGAGCAGCGCCTTCCGGGACACTCGCGGAGCGCCCCGTAAATTAGGCGCCTCCCAAGCGCCGCCTCGGCGTTGTAATTGGTCGCGAGCGTAATAACTCAGTCTCGCACGAAGGGCGTTCGTTCTTGTTGGAACGACGCGCCGAAAAGGAGCTACTCGTTTTTTTTTTTCTCGCTAAGGTGAAAAAGTTCCGAAAAGACACCAGTTAACAAGTTTTCGAGAACCTTGCGACGAAACAGCGCATAAATACTGAAGAAAACGTTCCAAAGTACGCTTCTTTGCTATTAACAGCTTCTAATTATCAATTAATACAATACCGAATATAGTATTCGAGAGAGAACACATTTGAAAGTACGCCAAGAATTCGACGGGACAGAAACAATATGTATAAAACTGGATGTTGGTATGCATATAAGAGCAAAACTCCGACACCGTTGGACCGATCTCCATGAAAGTTAGCACTTCTACGTTTTTTCACCGAGGTTTATGTGTTGTTAATTCTGTTGTAACTCCACTACATGGCGCTGTAGAACGAGACTAAATTCCCATGTCATATGCAACCCGCGACACACTCGGCAGCATTTTCTTTAATCTATCTCGCTAAATACCTCCTAAACGAGGAGTTCTAGGGCCTTAAAAACTACAATTTTGAGGCAGAAGGCCTCAAAGAAACGTTTCTCACACCGTAATCTACAGAATGAGCTCTTCTCGAACATTCTATTACATTTTTGCTGGACCGGCGCTTATACCCGATATTACCTCACCTGCTCAGAGACGTGTACAATCTGCAAGTAAATGTGAATGAGAGGGACAGGGAGCGGCAGAGACAGAGACACACAGACAGGGACAGGGTGAGGGAGGGAAGGAGAGACAGTGAGAAAGGGGGATGGGAGGGGAAAGGGGGAGACGAAGGACAGAACAACGGCTGCCGGGGTTTCCTAGTCATTTGTAAGGATCAACACGCACTGCCGATCGGACGCTCCATGTGGGACGGAGGATCGGAGCAGATAAGAGTTTGGAAATGGGAGTGGCCTGCAAGCAAACGAGAGAACCGAATCCCACAAACGCGCCGAACGCACACGGACGAACGGGCAGTTTGAAACGAGGAAAGAGACGAGGGGCGGGGGCGCGAACGCACGCGCGGTCAGTGGCTGCGAACTGCGAACTCGACGAGTTCGGCCGCGCGGTCGCCCATTAAGCAGAGGTCACGCGCCCCGGACCCCCCCCACGCCCCCGGGCGCAGCACGGGCGCAGACGATGGGACGCGCCCGCCGGAGGGCTAAGAAATAAATATGCGAAAATATTTTAATATTCCTCTTTAATTTTTATTCTTCTACGACTGTCATTGGTATTAATTAAAATAAACAGACAGTTCCTTAAAATTTTTTGACATTCAATTTTTTATTATCCTACGAGTAACATATTGTATGCGACGAAGTTTTATGCGACGACGTAACGTTTCGGATAGGATAATAAAAAATTGAATGTCAAACATTTTTAAGGAACTGTCTGTTTATTTTAATCATTAATTTTTATTGCATTTATTCAACAATTCTATTTACTTAGGACGACTCATAATTTGGTCACGTCTCTATACATCTATATTAATCCCGCCCCATGTCCACCATTCCTGTTACCTTAGAAATTGGTCCTTCGTCCTAAAATACCGTCCTCTTTTCGTTCGAGGATGTCAAGAACCCAGGCCCACACCCACATCCACACCGCACCCCGGCACTAGGGATGCGATGTCTTCAAAACACCGATGTTTTTATAAAATCATCAATGAATTTAACATCGATTTTTTTGAAGTCAATGTTAAATACAGCGTGCCCAGGGGCGGATCAACAGGGGAGACGCCACGGGGGCATGTCCCCCATTAGGGTACAGTTTTCGTTTACCTTCCTTTATTTGGTAAAATTAATTTAAATATTTATGTTCAAATTATGTAATTATTTAAAAAATATTGTATTATTGTTTGTCTGTCATTGAAGGTCTGATCATCGGCGCGGACTCAAACACGCATGAAAAGTCAGTATATACTAGAAAGGATCCTGCGAAAATGTCTGAGCATCCGACCTCTAGACTTCCTCATCGAACCATCGACGACCTCCAGTCCTCCAAATACTGGACCAATTGTATTTTTAAGTTGGCCACTTCGATCATCTTGACCATCTACGATAATCTCATTTTTTACAATAAAAATAACCCTTTTCCATCAGGTTTACGTTTTTATTTGAACACCAACAGGGGAGGGACGTTTTTTTCTTCCGTCAAAATCCGCCATTAGTCATTCGACCGACGACACATCGAGTCCGGCGCAAATTCACACACAGAATTAGAGCCGCCCGCAGTCTTTAGCATCTCGGTGTCCGTCGCCGTGCCGGGGGTTGAGATAAAATGGATCTTTGTATTTATAGAAGAAAGGATAGTGCGAAAATACTGTCTCGGCAACCACGTGGAATTGATCGAAGAAAGCCATGAAAACTGTTGAGAGCAAACGGCCTCTAGAATACTCAGCCAAGCATCTACGACCTCTGACCCACAGTAGCTACAAGGTACAAAGTACTCTAAAGCGCAATTCCAGTGGATTTCAAGTTGCCCGCTTCGATCATTTTGACCACCTAAGTAATCTCATTTTTTAATAATATTTATGTTATATACATATAATAATTATTTTTTGTATTATAAACATAACAATTCATATATATATAATAATCATTCTTATATATAATAATCATATTATTATATATTATATTATATACAATAATTGTATTATTATATTTATATTATACTATTTATATTGATTTTTCCATTATATTTACGGTTTTATTTGAAGATCAATCGGCGAGGGACGTTTTTTACTTCCGGCAGAATGCGCCATTAGTCATCCGACCGACGACACATCGAGTCCGGCGCAAATTCACCCACCGCATAAGCGCCGCCCGCAATCTCCGGCATCTGTGTGCAGGCGTCGCGCCGCGGGGGCTGCGCTGCGTCGCAGGGGAGGCCGCGACCCCGTCATGCGCCGGCGCGCCCGCCAACGCCGCCCGCCTCCACCTCCGCCTTCGCCTCCGCCTTCGCCTTCGCCTCCGCCTCCGCCTTCGCCTCCGCCTCCACCTCCGCCTTCGCCTCCGCCTCCGCCTTCGCCTCCCGCCCGCCTCCGCCTCCGCCACTGCCACCGCCTCCGTCTCCGCCTTCGCCTCCCGCCTTCGCCTCCCGCCTTCGCCTCCCGCCTTCGCCTCCGCCCCCCCTCCCGCCTCCGCCACCGCCACCGCCTCCGCCTCAACCCCCGCCTCCCGCCTCCGCCTCCGCCCCCGCCTCCCGCCCCCCTCCCGCCTCCGCCCCCACCTCCCGCCCGCCTCCCGCCTCCGCCACCGCCTCCGTCTCCGCCTCCGCCACCGCCTCCGCCTTCGCCTCCGCCGCCGCCGCCTTCGCCTTCACCTCCGTCTCCGCCTCCGCCTTCGCCGCCGCCTCCGCCGCTATCTCCATCGGCGATGGTTGTGTGTTGGTTTTTTTTTCGCCGCTTCGCGCCCGGCGGGGAAGTTGTGGTGGGGGTAGAGAGGCGATGCCGCCCGCGCGATATACAGCGCAGATTGCCCCCCGGCGCGACTCGCGATGCGACGCGACGCGACGCGACGCGACGCGCAAGGTGAGAAGCCCTTCGCAAAGCAACGCCTTCGCGAGGTCAGTGGGAAAGAATGGTGAAGTGCGCGCGATGCAGCACGGCACTTCTAATGATGGGCAATTAGAAGTAATGGGGGTTGTCAGCGGGACTGATGTCGGTTGATATTGCTCACTGTCCGGAGATAACGGTCGATATCGTTCACTGTCGGATGACGTCGGTCGCTATCGTTCAATGGCGGGGTTGATATCGTTTAATGGCGCATGATGGCAGTCGATATCGTTCAATGGAGGATGATGGCGGTGGATATCATTCAATGGCGGATGATGGCGGTCGATATCATTCAATGGAGGATGGCGTCGATAACGTTCAATGGTGAACAACGACAGTAAATATCTTTCAAAGACGGTTTAGACATGGGTACTAGTTGGTGTATGTGGGAAGCGATGTTACGTACTACTTTTGATATGGATGATGTGATGCGGTGCACATGGAATGTCTTCTGGCTGAGTATGTGTAGATGGTGCAGGTAGCGCAGTTGGTGAAGCGGTGGTTGGGAAGAAGATGGATAATGAATGTGGATATGTTCTGGTATAATGGTGGGGAGCAGTTAGTGAATTTAATTATGGAAAATGAATGGATGGATGTTCCATGTTCAATAGTGAGGAAAAATGATACTGCCACACACTGCCAAGAGGTAGAAGGTACGGTCACAATAGTTTTCATGATCTTGAACATAATAGAACCGTAGGGAGCAACAGCAATAACACAGTATTGTACGAAATTCGTTAAGACTATGATCTTGAAAACAATGCATTGTATCACTTGATTTTGCATGGTTTTTACAGAAACGAAGGATCCTGAGATAGAAATGTATACACTTTACATAATTTTGACAGAAGTAGCTCTCATTTGCGAGGCAACCTAGAAAAAGCGGGACCAGAAGAGGTGGCTCGGGAGCCAACTCTTGTCACTACAGTGCCTCAGCCCGGGAGGTCCAGAGGTTTGAGTCCCGACGGTGGCACGACACTAGCCAGATAGCTAGGTCGAGTTCTGTCGCTGACTGGAGGAGAATTCTAGCGGCCGGTTGCCCAGTAGTTTTCTGTGGTTTCTCCGATCAATACCAAACGAATGCCGGAGCAGTGTCTTGCCAAAAGGGTCACGGACCACGCTCAATCTTTCCTTCCTATTCCTTGTCCTATCTTCAACCCATTACACACACACTTACAAGCACTACACAACTACATATGCCGGGAGACAGGTCAGGGGTTCACAGCTTGGCCCGGGTGGCCCGCAGGTGGGAGATACCTGGTTGAAGAAACCCCACTAGCCAACGGTAGGACAGCGTCGGATCTGCCCATCCAGCATGGCAAAATGACCGCAACCTCTCGAGCCAAAAACATGCACTACACTCACGGGACTCATTACCTTATCAGTTGATGCACCCCCAATCACTAGCAATCAAACATTCAATCATAGAAGAAGTAGGCGATTGGTAGTGGCTCCACTGTAGGAGCAGGAAAACAAACCAGCGCCTGGAAGGGAGGATGCGTTAGTACTTCAACTGTGACGGCGACGGGTGAGTCAGAGCAAGAGGGATAATGACAGCTACAGCGAAGGCGGAGTAGTCTTTGTAGGCTTGAATTCTCTTCAGTTATTTTTCCTTTTTACGAATCCGTCTTAGAGACAAAGAACACTTAGCGTAAATGTCATCAGCACCATCTCCAACGCATATCGTGTGGCGAGTCTCCCAACGAAAACAAATCGAGATACGACACTTGTAAAAAATGAATACATTTACGTTTGAATTGCGTCTCACATCTCTCCCGAAAAAACGTGGGAACTATTCTGGGAAAGATTACGGCAAAAAATTAGCGGCTGTCAGGGCAACAATTTATCACAAGTTGTTTTCAAGTTGAAGGAAAGGTATTCACACCTCACGTCGCATCCGAACATGCCTCTTCTAAGTTCTTTATTTTTTGGATACCTCGTACGCGTTGATTCTCACAATCACACTTCTTGTAATACAAAATAATTGAAGTTACTAATAAATTATACGAAATTCAACATGATTTATAGATTTTTATGATTTTTCTGTATTATTATTATTATTATTATTATTATTATTAAATTCTAATTGTATCATTTGGTTTCCTTATTTTCTTGAAAAGCTGGTAACCTTAATATTACATTTTAGCATATCAGAAGAACAACAAAATATTGCATGAAAATTATGTAACTTTACCGGCTAAGATATCTGACAACGCTCCCATGGCAATCGGTGGACTTACCTGCAACAAAAAATGAAAAAAACATTAATACACTTATACACAACTCCTTTGTAATTAAAAAAACATTGATCAATCACATTTCATTGAATATGCTTGTACTTCAGTAAAATATACAGTGGCCTTCAGTAAAATATATTTATGGTCAAGAATTAAGGGCAACACAGCAAAATGGAACAGTGTGTCATTATAATCCTAGGTACAACACCAGGCAACACGGAAGGTGGCGTACAACCAAAGCACAGGTATTGAATTACAAATTATAAAAATTTAATGGAAAAAATATTCAAAAAATTGGAACACGCATAGTTTTTAATTTTTTTTATTTTTGTTCAATTCGAATGCAAATACAATATATTTTCAACACGACAGTTACATTTTAGCGAAGTAAAAATATCAAAAAACACATTGTTTTTCTTTTAAATTGTGGATTCATTCAATTTAATTAGTTGGAGAGGAACAAGAAAGAAGAGAAAGAGAGAGAGACGAGGAAAGATAAGAGAGAAAGAGAGAGAGACGAGGAAAGAGAGGAGAGAGAGACGAGGAAAGAGAGGAGAGAGAGACGAGGAAAGAGAGGAGAGAGAGACGAGGAAAGAGAGGAGAGAGAGACGAGGAAAGAGAGGAGAGAGAGACGAGGAAAGAGAGGAGAGAGAGACGAGGAAAGAGAGGAGAGAGAGAGACGAGGAAAGAGAGGAGAGAGAGACGAGGAAAGAGAGGAGAGAGAGAGACGAGGAAAGAGAGGAGAGAGAGAGACGAGGAAAGAGAGGAGAGAGAGACGAGGAGAGAGACGAGGAAAGAGAGACGAGGAAAGAGAGGAGAGAGAGACGAGGAAAGAGAGGAGAGAGAGAGACGAGGAAAGAGAGGAGAGAGAGAGACGAGGAAAGAGAGGAGAGAGAGACGAGGAAAGAGAGGAGAGAGAGAGACGAGGAAAGAGAGGAGAGAGAGACGAGGAAAGAGAGGAGAGAGAGAGACGAGGAAAGAGAGGAGAGAGAGAGACGAGGAAAGAGAGGAGAGAGAGAGACGAGGAAAGAGAGGAGAGAGAGACGAGGAAAGAGAGGAGAGAGAGACGAGGAAAGAGAGGAGAGAGAGAGACGAGGAAAGAGAGGAGAGAGAGACGAGGAAAGAGAGGAGAGAGAGACGAGGAAAGAGAGGAGAGAGAGAGACGAGGAAAGAGAGGAGAGAGAGAGACGAGGAAAGAGAGGAGAGAGAGACGAGGAAAGAGAGGAGAGAGAGACGAGGAAAGAGAGGAGAGAGAGACGAGGAAAGAGAGGAGAGAGAGACGAGGAAAGAGAGGAGAGAGAGACGAGGAAAGAGAGGAGAGAGAGACGAGGAAAGAGAGGAGAGAGAGACGAGGAAAGAGAGGAGAGAGAGGAGAGGAGAGAGAGGCGAGGAAAGAGAGGAGAGAGAGACGAGGAAAGAGGAGAGAGAGACGAGGAAAGAGAGGAGAGAGAGAGACGAGGAAAGAGAGGAGCGAGAGACGAGGAAAGAAGCACGGGAAAGGGAAGAGAGGACAATGAAAAGGTGAAAATGGAGACATTGCAGAGGAAGCCAAGCACCGGACGAGGCTGGGCCGTAGGCGGACGCGGGTTCGAGGGCGGCCGTTAGCGCGCACCGCCTCTCGCGGGCAGTCATAGCTAAATATACCCGCGCGCCTCTCGCCCGCGCCCGCGCCCGCGCCTCCGCCCCCGGGCCGCCATTTGAATTCCTGAGGCGCGCAACGCTCGCTCACAGCCCAGCCAACCAGGCAGGCAGGGCCCGCCGTCAGCACGTTTTTATTAAATAAAAAATATGCTCGGTGCGCCAACCCGCACAGCACACGGGCCCGCGAGCGGCCTGGCCTGGCCTGCCCTGGCCCCGACGCCCCTCGCAATTGGCTGAGACAAACGGTTGCTGTGGAGGAAGGAAATGTGGCCGAGTGCAGACTGATGATAGATTCGTTTCAACACCCCCAAATATTTTAATTGTATTTGCATATTGTAAGTAGGCATGTAAATTTGGCGCACAAAAGAGCTACATTTACATGTTACACGAGAGTTGAATTGGTAGTCAAGAAGACAGAGTTAATGAAAGAGTCCGTAATTTTGAAAGCTTTGATGTTAACGGCTTTTGTGTCGAGTTTTTATCTTACAATTTTCTCTGAGATGTCGCCCTTTCTCGAAGTGGCAAACATAAAATTCGAATTTAGCAGCTCAAACCACACAAAACCACTCAGAAAGTTAACTTCCAAATCTTTTTCCTGATTCGGACATCTATTGACCTTTACGTGAACATTTCAAAATTTATAGAGATGACAGATGTAGGTCAAATGTAGTTTGCTGGAAACAATACAGATCATGAACATATTTAGCATCAGATAACCAGCTGTGGCCGCAAATGCACCACATAGACCTTCTACGCTATTCGCGTAAAACCACAGATTCGCGGCTTCCATGCGTTCTCTGAATTCCACGTCAGGACTTCGGAGGCTTACAGGAAGAGAGTGATAACGTCCCACGTGACGGGTTTTCGCGGGGAGAAACTGGGCTCGATTGGATGTTGTGTTGGTCGCGACGGTGACGCGCTGGTGGTCTTGCTTCAAGGGAAAACCGCGGCTGCGTTCGGTGTGGAAAAGACGCCAAGAACAGAAGTGGAGAGCGACCGCGGAGACCGCCTCTTGTCCAGAGGTTTTACCATTGCTGACCGCGCGACCGCCCATGTGCCGAGTCCGCATTGCGTCTCGGAATTAGGCCACGAACGCCGGTCGTCTTGCGACGTGGCGAGCCCATTTAGTGCACTTAGGAGTACTTTTGCGCTCGCTCCAGTTTCTGCAGTAAACTTCAATTCATCGCGCGTTATTTTCATGCTTCTTCCCCAATTTTTTTATTTTTTTTCTGGCCTGCTTGGACATTTTACGCGTTTTGAGGAGGCGAAATCTTTGACGTAAATCTTGCTGCAGGTCCGTCTGAGTGGCAAGTCGATTTAGTGTACTTACGAGTACTTTCGTTCTCGTTCTAGTTTTTGTAGTAAACTTCAATTCATCGTAACTTTTTTTATACTTCTTACCCAGTTTTTATTTCTTCTAGCTTTTTTTCCATTTACCGGCGTTATACATAGTGTAGTGAACGAGTTTTGAGGAGGCTAAACCTTTGACGGAAATTTTGTTGCAGGTCGGTCGTCCGTCTGACACAGCAAGCCGATTTAGTGCACTTACGAGTACTTTCGTTTTGGCTCCAGGTTTTGTAGTAAACTTCAGTTTTTTGTGCGTTATTTTCATGCTTCTCCAGTTGTTTTTTTAATTTCTTCTAGCCTTTTTGTCGCCATTTACTGGCGGTATACGTAGTGTGGTAAACGTATTTTGAAGAGGATCAGACTCTCTAAAATCGAAGGCAAAGGATAGCGGCATATGCAAACCTTTAACGTGAATGTTGCTCCAGGTCGGTCGCCCGTCTGGCATGGCAAGCTGATTTACTATACTTCTCAGTACTTTCGTGTGGTCTCCTCTTGAAGACAAATTTTATTAATAGTACGTTATTTTCAAATTTCTTTCCAGGTTTTTCGTCCATTTCAATTTTTGAAGCCTACTGTCTAATGTACATGGTGCAAAAAACGTATTGAAATGGACGTATATTAGGTCACCAAACTTGGCAAACGATCTGACCTGCCGTTTCGAAATTTAATTTCAATGAAAGAAAATTCTTTAAAAGTTTCGTACAATATTCTGACAAAACAGAACAATTCCTTCTAGAACAAACACTACATCAACTTTGATATCAAACTACTCACACACACGAACCAAAAATGACCGAACCACAGTTGGTTGGCGTATCATTCCTTTTGGTTAATTTATTTATTCTATTTGAGTTCCAGTACAACCGCTTGAGAAAACTGCAGCACATTAACTGGAGGCATTTACTCGAGGTAAATACGCAAATTACCTCCCGAGCAATGAACCACTCCACCTTACTGACGTGGCGAAGTTGAAAGACCGGCGCTCTTTTAAGAAAACACTTGGCGTAAAAAGTGCGTGGTGCAGTGAACTGGGGTTCTAAAGGCTTCCAGCAGACACGTAACTCTAAACGGGGACGACACTCGAGGGTAATGGCTCGAACGTGAAGGACAGCGTGCGTACTAGTAACTCCTCACTAAAATCTCGGGCCGCCTTTATGAAATATGGATGAAGGGAGGACGAAAGACGCGTGCGTGAGCGAAGGAAACCGTCCGCGCTGTGAAAGCGACACTGTTTACGCGCAATGAATATGCGTATTTGAAAGTCCGAAGAACACTCGACGCACGGTACACACAGACAGCGAGAATCCACAGCGGCTTTGTGAGCGAAAGAGAAATCTGCTCCAACCCCTTAAAACCGAAGACAAAGGATAGCGACGTATGCACACCATTCCAAATACAGATAAGGTTTCGTAATATTAGGAAGCGATAGGTGAGTACGATGTTCATTCTAAAAATTGATGAAGTCATAGTCATAGAAGAATTTTTTGTTGATTAGTACAACTCATTGAAATTATACGTATGGTCACAAATCCGTCGTGGGACATAATACGAAGGGCTTCTTTATGTATGTACACAAACGTTAACAATGTACGTGTACTCACATCCCAATTGAGTTGTTGTGCACAGGCGGTTTGCATAATCGTAAATGTGGAGGGACTGTGAAACTGACTTCCAAATGTATCTCTAATATGATTTTCATTTCACAAAAAAATGTAGTTGTCAATAACAAATAATATTTTCAGAAACAGAAACAATATTCTTCTCAGACAAAGTTGCGAGACGAGGAGGGACTATCAAGTACGGAGAAAAACTGAAACAATACGTACATATACATCTGGTCCGCGAATGACCGGATCAAGTCACACTACAAAATAGTTGGCTCAAGAGGACAGTTCCGTGTGACAATAAGGTGATGAGACACTTCGATGTGCAGAATAAAACTCCCGATCCACTCGAATGAATTGATATTTAAAAGTGACAAAAATGTTTCTACGCTTCGTTAGGTTTAACTGAATATCTGAGGGGATACTTGTAAAACCCTTTCTTACTCGAAGCCTATGTCACAACCTGGAGTCCCAAGAGCATGTAGGCTGCATTGCACGAAAATGTGCAACAGCAAAGAATGTTACACAGCTGGACGAACGAAATCCATGTCAATTATTTGCACGAAAACATTCTCTATTTCACATGGCGTTGGTAGCGGTAAATAAGATACGAAGTACGTCCGTCCAAGTACTTCACAATGTATTCGAGACCAATGTATTATTTGAAACTATATTAGAGAAATGAAGTTTATAACACTGAATTAAGGAACGATCAAATACTCGAAATAACACTGAAAAAACATCAATCGATTGAAAAGTAAATAATTGCCCAAGACTCACGTACGATCTTTTGTAAATATATTCCGTCAAAAGTGTGTAGTTTCAATTTAAGCATTTCTGAAGTTTTGATTTATTACTATCTCACAGCTTAATTTTACATTGAAATTTTTGGTTTAATGGTTTTTATGAGAACTTCACTGCATCGTTTTATAATTACAGCAAACCCTCATTAACATGAATTAAAAAGGGACCAAAATAATCGAAGTTATATTAATTATAAAAATTCGTGTTATCTGAGTATTATAGATGAACTTATTACCGTAATCCCTTGCCGGGACGGGAGTTTTGTTCGTGTTACCGCGAAATTCGTGTTAAGCGAGTTCGTGCTAACGAGCGTTTACTGTATTAATTTTCATTGTCATTTTTATACTAATATTGATGTGCGCATTTTCTATAATAGATATTTTTCCATTAAAACGTTTTTCAGCACACGACGTTTTTATTGCGCACTGCTATGGAACGTGAGCCTTCCAAGTTGAACCTCCCATCCCGCAGCTGTCATGGCTGCATCTGCCTCGCGGGGGAAGGGGGCGGAGGCGGCGCGTGGCGTCGCGGCGCGTCGCGGCGCCGGGCTGCCGCGCCAAGAATTCGCGAAGCGCCGCGGAGCTGAATCAGCGCCCGGTTTCCGCGCAACGCGACTCTTTCGCGGAAAACGCGCGCGAAAATAACCGCTTCCGACGGACCCGCGCGCGGGAGTGTAGTCTTTCTGCAGCGCGGCGTTAAAATCTTTCGGCGAAACTTGCAACTCCGTTTCAAGATTCAGGCTAAAGTACTTTGCGGGTTCTGCGGAAACTCGATAATTTGACGTACAATTCCTTTACATGCTGGATTTTCATTTCTTTGAATAGACCTTACAATCTTTGCTCTCCGCGAATTCCAACTCACCAGTCATAAAATTCAATAAATCAGATTAGTCTTCCAATTCGGGATATGGAGGTTCGACTGTACAAACGTATATCTCAAGCAGTTTATAATATCGTACTGGACGGAAATGGATTAATGGATTATTCAAGTGTTCGTAAGTAAGACACAGTTTCTGAATATCAGTGGCGTAGCGTGACTCGCACGTTTGGGGATGCTCAACAATAACACACAAAATGTCACTATCAACTACTTCGTCTCACAGGCAAACGCAATTCTTGGCAGATACACTGGAACTACTTCCACGATCTCGATTGCTTACGACTGTGTAGGCGCTTCCCACAAAATCCTCACAGCAGTCAGGACTGCCGATATCTTGAAAGCAAATTAGACAATGGGTCAGCTTTAATTCTTATACGCGAATGGCAATGAGACCACTCGTTTATTTATACATTGCAGACTAAAATAATATGTAATCTATTTGAAGGATAATTCAATTTCTTGGATATTAATTAAGAAATAGTAGTCAGGCACTATTTCTACAGTTTGTACCCATGACCAAGCGGGGACTCCCGAGTGAGAGAGAGAAAGATAATTTACTGAACGCCTGAAGTGTGCTGCGCTCTCGTGCACAAACGAGCAGCTTCTTTCCGCAGTAGATGCTAGCGTAGAGCAGTCGGGTTTCTCTGGGCCAGGGGTGACGAGGGGAGAGGGGAACCTCGTGATCTGCGCATGCGTCATTGCTCGTCGCAATCTGGTGGCAGATGCTAGAAGCATTTTAGCTTTCAAGCAATCACAGGCCAGCTTCAACAACCCGCCGAATTCAATCATAGGAAATCAAATTAAAATTAATACAAAACGTGTTTCGCCCAACGGACCACTTGTAAGATTATAAATACAGTATTTAGAGTTCTTCATTAATATTATATATGGGGATGCTCAGCATCTCAGCGTCCCCTGACGCTACGCCACTGCTGAATATCACCATATCTTGTTTCAGGCAAGTCTAATAATTGGAATATGAAACAGGAAAAATCCAATTTATTAATCCCTTACGAGATTCGAGTTACTGCAAATCGCATGTGTAAGGCAGGTGACAAGGAAAGTCTAAAATTTCAAATGTCAGGGGATTCCAGATACTGAGACATCAATATTTCGTATTTTCGAGATTTCACTCGACTACGAGATAGTCTGTCCAAGACATGCAGTGACAGCGAACGTAAAAAGGAATTAAGGGTTTCAAATTCTATTCTATTGGTTTAATCCGAAGGGAATCAGAACCATTACATACATTTCCATTATATCGTATACCATGAATATAATTGCCTAGGAGGTTTTCCTACATTCCCTCACTCAGGTTCGTGGAAGTCGTGAAGCTACCGCGAACAGTGAGGCACAGTACTGGCATATTCTGCACGACTCAGTGTTGAGTGATCCTCTCCAGAACACAGGGATTAAAACAAGCCAGGAGCGCAGATGGCAGGCGAGACTAGCGAACAGCGGGCGGACACACGCGCGTCACTTTTCAGCAGCGCAGCGTTTAATCTGTCCCCTGCACCCGCACACGCTTCAAGATCCGCCTTTCAAAAGTCCGCTTTTTTACTGCTGTGGTGTCATCAAATGTAAGAAGACGCGAATTTAACGACAAAGCGTCGTGTTCGAAAGAAGTGGCCTCTTACGCAATAAAAAAACGCTTAAAACAAGGGTCACAGATTCGAATCACGCAAATCATAAGGTTTGTCATAATACGCCAATCTTGTGTGCATGTGTGTGTGTGTGTGTGTGTGTGTGTGAGAGAGAGAGAGAGAGAGAGCGAGAGAGAGAGAGAGAGAGAGCGAATGAATGTCATTCTGATGGTGATCCATTATGTCGTTCAACTGGTAGAAATTCATAATCTCTGAAGAATACTTGAACTAATAAGTTCTTTGGATCTTATAATGTAGAGTTTATTTGACTGTCAAGGATTTAGCGGTCAAAAGTAGAGCGAAGTATTCAGAGATAATAGACGGAAGGAGATAAAACAACACTGGTGATGGTAAGAAAAAAAACCTTCTCCTTTAGGATACGGGAATACTTCATATGGATACTGCGGCTTATGCATTAAATAGTGAATGGTATTTAGACCGATACATTTATTGCATATTCTTGTATTGTACACAAGGGAACAAGAATGGCTAGTAATATCTTTCAACTAAATTAAAATTGCATGAAACTAAGATTTCAATTAATTTATCGCACCAACAATTTCATCCATTTGCAATTTTTGTTATGACGGGAAGGTATGTGGGTAATGATTTTCACTACGATTTCATTACCTTTCACTTCATTATTTGAATCATTCAATAATCCCCGCATTGAACTTTCCACGAACACTGTATTTTAATCCTGTTCAGAGCGAAAAAGAAGCTTTTTTTTCGGGTAGTACGTGAAATAGTATTACAATCAGTGTGAACGATTTGCGAAATATTCATGGGTACAGTGTTGGCAAGATGGTGTTTATTTCATGTGTGATTCTACACACGTCATAAGAAATGCAATATGACGTGCACTGCGTTCCTAAATGATTTCAACGGCAGAAAATTACATATGTCAAAGTAGTTTCAATGACTTTACACACCAGTCGGGTTTTTTGTCAGTTACTAAAACGGTCCACTCGTTCCCTTTTCTCTATCGCGACTTTCGGCAACCCATCCACACAACGGCAGCCGCGTGACCACTCCCACCAACCTCGCCGCAGCGGCGCGTATGAGGGTTTATGGAAGGCGCGTCGTGACTTGCGCACGTCGTAGCCCGGCGAGCACCATAAAGCGGCGTATTCCATCTTCACGCTTTGGAGAGCCTCGTTGCGCGGCGTGGTGTGGTGTGGTGTAGTGTAGTGTGGTGTGGTGTGGTGTAGTGTAGTGTAGTGTGGTGTGGTGTGGTGTGCTGTGGTGTAGTGTGGTGTGGTGTAGTATAGTGTAGTGTGGTGTGGCGCGGCGCGGCGTGGTGTGGCGTGGCGCGGCGCGGCGCGGTGTAGTGTAGTGTGGTGTGGTGTGGTGTGGTGTGGTGTGGTGTGGTGTGGCGTGGCGTGGCGTGGCGTGGCGTGGCGTGGCGTGGCGTGGCGTGGCGTGGTGTAGTGTAGTGTAGTGCGGTGTGGTGTGGTGTGGTGTGGTGTGGTGTGGTGTGGCGCGGCGTGGTGTGGCGCGGCGTGGCGCGGCGTGGCGTGGTGTGGTGTGGCGCGGCGTGGCGTGGCGCGGTGTAGTGTGGTGTGGCGTGGCGCGGCGTGGTGTAGTGTAGTGTGGTGTGGTGTGGTGTGGCGTGGCGCGGCGTGGTGTAGTGTAGTGTGGTGTGGTGTGGTGTGGTGTAGTATGGCGCGGCGCGGCGCGGCGCGGCGTGGCGTGGCGTGGCGTGGCGTGGCGTGGCGCGGCGTGGCGTGGCGTGGCGGCGTGCGCGATCGAGAGACTGAGAGAAAGACACGTGAGAGAACGAACTCGCGAGTGCCAGGGGCCAAGGCCGAACCGAAGAGCGACGATGAAAAAGAAAAAAAGAACGGAAAAAAAGAACGAAAAAAAAGAAGCAACGAGCCAACAACCGGTGGTTTCCACTCGCCTCTCGTAAGGGACCCTCGGTGTCGGAAAATGGGATGCAAGCCCGCAACAACAAAGATAACGCCATGAAACAAATATTAGAGAAGTTTCTCACGAAACCTTTAGGCCTATACAAAAAAAAATCATTTCTTGACTTAACCCCCTCCGCTCAATTCGTACAATTTTGTAATAAAAGTGTTCGAATCTACTGCCGGAAGTATACCTGATCTGCAAACTAACTCAATTCCTTCGTTAGAAAAGGACGTGTTACCTTAATTTTTCTTGACATATTTAAGCATTTCTGCTACTGTTCACACAAAACGTGATTTTAGGCAGTTTCTTAACACCGAAAAGCCCTGAATAATATGAAAATAACTCATTCATTTTAAATTGTAAAAAACCGACTAAAGGAAAAGCGATGGAACATCTATAAGAAGTACAACTGAAGAAAAAGAACAAGAAAACAAAGAAGGACAAGAAGATACGAAGGACGAGAGGAAAACGCGAAAAGGATAAGCATAAAAGAACCCTCTATTTGTCCAAGGCATGAGTATATTGGGAATTATGATAACGGTACCACGAACATAATAAAAATGAAAATATTTTTATACATGAACGAACACACACTGCGTTAATGATCACTGCCTCATATAGCGGCTAGCGTATGTAGGCGTATCTCGCGTTTCGTGTATGTGAGGCCGCCTGCAAGCATCGTTATTTCGCTCTTGATTAAAATAATTTGAGTGAACGTCGAGGTCGGTCGAGACCGAGCGAGCCGTCCAACAACCCTGTAAAACTTCCCGTCGAGCCAAGAGTTACCTCCGTCTTCCCGTTACATCCACTTTAAATGCGAATGCACAGCTTTCCGAAAGTCTTCGCAGGTTAGCTCGATTGACAGAACAGAAAAGCGGTCAATACAGAGTAAGATCTCTATAAAACGAACCTCTCTAATTCAAATTCCTGAAAGTATCTCGAATTCAGTTAATACTTTCGGAATTCATTAGGCACAATGCCGAAATACGAGATAACTCGAAATAGTTATTTTCAGCTTTCGAGTTAAGGAGGTTCGATCTCTGGTTTTAGTGATTAATGTCAATAAATACAATTGGCACAGTGCACTTCAATAATATTCAGTCGTTTTAAATATGCATTGAAGTTTGTCGAATTTGAAACTCAATTGAATTGCGAAACCAGACTTCGAACAGAAAATGTGCATAAATGGTGGGTAAATATGCCTATGAGCCTATGAGTAAATATTCGTAATGTTCAGAAATTGCCATCGCGGCACATATCAAGATATGGTTTCAACAGAGTTCACGAGTCACTCTCAGTCTCTACCTTGCCATTTGTCTCCCGTAACAAGTATTAGAAGTATCATAACGAGAATCAATAAGACGAAAAACGAAACTTGTGATATTTCATAACAGATCCAATAGCAACATACCGCGAATCACGTGAAAGAACGAATACCTGCAACTGAAAAACTGAGGAACTTGATTGGCCTGGCGACACGAAAACGGGAGGGTTTAAGTAGTTGAAAGTCGGGGAGGTCACTACTCGTGGATGTTGTAAGGCCGTTCAAAGGGCGTGAGACATTGGAATCCGCGATGCTGAAGATGTCACGAGGTCAGCATGCTCTTCGCCGAATAATGAAGAGTTCTTTGGCAAACATCACGAACAAGCTTCTCTGCTGTGCAACAGATCTCACGTGTGAATCCAGAAAGTGCTCCCGGGTTTAATATTGACCAGTTCCTGAACAAAGTGAAGAGCTACCTGGAACTTAATAACAGCAACGTCGCTACCAAAATGAAGTGCTAAAGCGACAAACAGGGGCGGATCCAGCCATTGGGGGGGGGGGGGGGGACGGATCATAGATTTTACTCCAATAATAAACATATTATATTGTAAATTATTTTTGTACTGCGTATATGATAATATACAATTACTGCTTAAATAATTACATAATTTTAATACAAATAGATATTTCAATCAATTGTGTTCATATGAAGGAAGGTAACAAAGGAAAACCCTGGGCCTTTAGAGGGAGGGCCATGCTCCCCCTCGATCCGCCACTGGTGACAACCAATATTCTGCCACATGCCACAAACAGTCAACCGAGCTATTGCCTACGATATGGCAGACGTGACACGAACCATGGACCCCACTCACTAGGAGCGCTACTTAGAGTATTCTCGCTAAAATAAATAACAACAACCCTAATCAGAAGTATCCTGACAGGAGCGTAAACTCTATGCTTGCCTGAATACCTAGATACGCCGTTGCTTGTGGATTACAGCAGCAGGCTTTCTGGAAGGATGCACGGGCATGGAAAAAACGCCTAGAGTGCTTGTGGAGTCTGAGGAAAAGGACGAGGAGGACGCAGCCACCAGCGGCGCGGGAGATAAGTGAGCAGGCACGCGATCCACTCGAAGGCCACAAGTCCCCTCCGCTCCCACCCACCGCTTCGCGCTCTCTTCCCCGTCCGTGATGGATCCTCTGTTTATGTAATCGCAGAGTACTGATATGTTAATAACGTGGCAATTATGGAGGCCGGCGGGAGCGCAGCGGAGCCTTTTTTTCTTCTTCTTCCGCGGGTGTTTATTTTTTATTAGGCTCGTTCTCTCCCTGCGGAGGAGCTCCCGGTTGCGTAAGACCTCCGGCGGCTGCTCCTCCGCTGCCGCTCACGAAGCGCGCGGCGGCGCCTGCGCGCTGTCCTTGGAGGGACCCTCTTCGGTTCCCCGTGAGCACGAGAGGGCGGTCGTGCTGCCAGGGGAGGAGGGGCGAGGGGCCAAGGGAGTAATGGAGAACGATGAGTGGGGATGGGTGGGTGTTAATCGGCGGAGTGCACGCCCGAGTCGTCCAGTCCGCCCATTAACACTCACAGGGGTTGATGAGAGAGGGCAAGTGACAAGGGGAGGGAGCAAGACGAAGGGCGTGATAGCGCCAGATGGGAAGGCCAAGATGGGCGGGGGAGACCTCTGGCGTTCACAAAGCCCACGGCATAGACTCGGGATTGATTGATTGATATTTCGGGCGCGTCAACTACTTAGGTCATTAGTCCCGAAAGTGAAGTGCGTGTTTTTCTCGGTAAATGGCGGTGATCTTTTCCCCGCCTGATCGCGAGATCCGGCGCGGACCTACCGTCGACTAGCGGGTGTTTTCCCCTCAACCAGGTACCTCCCACCAGCGGGGCATCGCCCCAGCCGGGACAAGCTCTAAGCTCCCGACTGGTCTCCCGGCATGTGTCGTAATGTACTGCATGTTAGTGTGTGAGTGTAAGGGGAGAGGATAGGACAAGGAAGATGAAGGAAAGATCGCGCGCGGTCCGTGGTCCGTTTGTCAGGGTAATGCTCCGGCATTCGCCTGGTGTTGATCGGAGAAACCACGGAAAACTACCGATCAGAGCAGCCGGCCGCTACAATTCTCCTCCAGACAGCGACTGAATTCGACCTAGCTGAATAACTAGAGTCGAAAATCCTGCCGCCATCGGGACTCGAACCTAGGAGCTCCCGGTCAGAGGGACTGCAGTAACATTAGTTGATACACTGCATAGACTCAAGAGATGCGTATCATTTCTCTAAGCCCACGGTGCAGATTAAGGAGGGATATACCATTTCTCTATGCCCACGGCGGCGGCGTCTGTTCGGTGTCATTGGAGGGACACTTTTCTGCTCTCCGTGAACACGAGAGGGCGGGGACGTGCTGCCAGGGAAGAAGAGGGGCAAAGGGAGAAAGGGAGAAGGAGGCCAAGGGAGAAATGGGTGAGTGTTAATGGGCGGACTGGTCACCGGACAGTTGGTGACAGGGACCGGCGAGAAACGCAAAGTGATGTGTGAGAAAGGGGGAGCCAGCTGGAGGGCCAGATGGGAAGGCTGTGATGGGCGGGGAAGTGTCTGAGAGAGACCTCTGCATAGAGTTGGTATTTGAGCAAAAGTTATTGCAGAGTTGGGCTATGTGTTTAGTGATGGGTGTTATATTCAGTTCTTTGTGAAATTGTTTGTTGGCTGTAAACCATGGAGAGCGAGTTGCTAACCGGAAAAATTTATTTTCTATTATTTGAAGTATATTTGTGGTTGTAGCAATCGCATTACTCAAAATGAGCATCCGGTGTGATGGCAGAGGGCGGACGTGATGCCGGGAACGGAGGGGGGGAAAAGGAGCAAGAGACGAGGCCTAAGCAGAAGAAAGCCGATAACATGAGTGGGAATGGGTGAATGTTAACAGGCGGACTGGACGACGAAACGTTGCTGAGAGGGGCTGAAGAGAGAGAGAGAGAGAGAAACACGCAAAGTGATGGGTGAGAAAGGGGGAGGGGGTCAGATAGAGGGCGTGTTTTCGCACGCTAGTGCAAGAACCCTCGTTCCTCGGGGGACGGTCGTCCCCAAACCCCCTGATCGGGTTGACCCCCCCTGATAGGGTTGACCCCCCTGATAGGGTTGACCCCCCCTGATCGGGTTGACCCCCCTGATCGGGTTGACCCCCTGATCGGGTTGACCCCCTGATCGGGTTGACCCCCTGATCGGGTTGACCCCCTGATCGGGTTGACCCCCTGATCGGGTTGACCCCCTGATCGGGTTGACCCCCCTGATCGGGTTGACCCCCCTGATCGGGTTGACCCCCTGATCGGGTTGACCCCCTGATCGGGTTGACCCCCTGATCGGGTTGGCCCTCCTGATCGGGTTGGCCCTCCTGATCGGGTTGGCCCTCCTGATCGGGTTGACCCCCTGATCGGGTTGACCCCCCTGATCGGGTTGACCCCCCTGATCGGGTTGACCCCTCCTGATCGGGTTGACCCCCCTGATCGGGTTGCCCCCCTGATCGGGTTGACCCCCCTGATCGGGTTGACCCCCCTGATCGGGTTGACCCCCCTGATCGGGTTGACCCCCCTGATCGGGTTGACCCCCCTGATCGGGTTGACCCCCCTGATCGGGTTGACCCCCCTGATCGGGTTGACCCCCCTGATCGGGTTGACCCCCCCTGATCGGGGCCAGCGCGCTGCGTCGCCTTCTTGGCCCTGGGAAGCGCTTGGGTCGGCCGCGGCCGCGAGGTCGCTCGCGCTGTGTTCTATGATAATGCAGCCCCTCGCCAGTCCTGTTATTCCGCATTGTAAACGATAAGCCAGGCAGCCAGCCGCGCAGCCGATGCACTCGGAATGCGAGGCCGCCTCGCCTCGACTCGGCCCGGCCCGGCCCGCGCTGTTTCGCAAGCGGGGGAGGCCTTGGGACACCGCGGAAACGAAGACGCGCAGCCTCTCCTGCGGCGAAGAAGATTGTCCACAAAGCGGAGGAATAGTTGTGTGACAGGGGATCGGAAAATGTCTGAAGTACCGTTCACACAAAAGAAAAATACATACCCTTTACGTGTGGAGAATCCAATAATACACACTCTCCTCCTTTTCTCTATCCCTCCTTCCCCTAATCCTCCATCGCGTCCTCCTTTCCCTTCCCTTCTTCCTACCTTTCTCCTCTTTCTTCTTGTTTAATCAATCAATTGTCCTCTTATTACTCTATTATCATTATAACTTTAATACCGGGATCATGGACTTTGAATGAGAACCTAATCTAAGACGTTAAAGCCGTTGTTAATTTGGAGGGGATCTTTCTTGTTGGACCAATTAATATCGGTGCTGCTACAGCTTTTCTCGTATCTCCCATAGATTTGGCCATTGGCGCGTATTTGTATCATTCTGTTTTATTACAATTATTACTGTTTTAAACCTTTGACCTCCCTTTCAAAGAAAGAGACCGTGAGATGCACAACCACTAGGGAGTCAGTAGTTCCTGAATGGATTCTATTTCGTCAAATATCTGGACAGTGAGACATCTTCTAGTCACCTGACCTGACTTGACCTGACAGTTATGTATTGAACCACCGTCCTCACTCTTTTTCATCACCATTATCTTTTTTTGATGATTAATATTCAATTATTTGCAATGACCTGCATCGGTTCGCGGAAGTCTTGTGACGAATACATCTATTTCATACCATTCCCCCCACTTCCCTTATTCACCTGGAATGTAGAGGTGTCGTCCCAACTGAGCAAAGTTCTACTAGTGACGCATCTAAAAACGAACTATTATCTAGGACGCCCCCTTCTTCAGAAAAGGTAGTTAAAATCGCAAAAAGAGTACTGCACGAGCGAGGCGAATTCTAATCACATTTACATAACGGAATACTGTTTGTATTTACAGCTCTTCGCCAAAGAGCATCATTCGACTTTCAACACCTGTCCATCGCCCGGGGTAGAAGCGAAAGCGAAAGGGTGATTGGGATGCCTCTGCGATGAGCGAAGGCATCCGGTTAAAATATTTCTGGCGGTGAAGAAGATGAAAACGAACGTGCGTGACGATGGGAGCTTCGATAAGCCGAGAGCCCTCAAGGCGACCGGGACGACAACAGAAGTAGCGGCATTGGGGAGTGGGGGGATGGTGGCGTGGGGTTGGGATTCGCTCTGACGGAACTCGGGAAATTTCTTTTCCTTAGGTACATCAAACGGGGACCCTGAGGTATCCCGGTAAACGGAACCCTGAGGACGACACAAAAAACGAGCAAATACAAAATGCGTATATAAAAATAAGTCAGCATGTTACATGAGGAAAGGATCAGAGCTGCCTGGAGCAGCAGCAGCGTTGGAAAACCTATCGGAGGCATTCGAAGTCTACAAGATCAACAGGACATCTGATTGTTCATGGGTATAATATTGTTTTCGTTTGTTTCCCACCATCAAAATATTGAATCGCTTTATAAAATTATTCTCGACGAGAGGTTTCTCACTTTCCTCAAAAATCTTATTTCCTCTATTTGATCATATCAGAAGCGAATCCGTAACTTAAAAGCTCTCAACAAACTTTAGGATCTGCAGTTACCATACACACACTTTGCAAAATGTAACTATCACTACTTCCATAATTGCACGGAGCACTTATTCGTGAGCTTACACGTACAATACGTGCAAAAAAACTTCTCCAATTCAATATTCATATCATTTTTTAATTTTTAATTGCCAAAATAAAGTAACTAAATTGCATGCTATTATTCTCATTGTGGACAATAATCAAATAATATGCAGAGTAAACTGCCGAAACAGAACAGATTCGAGCTATCCCCGTCGTGTTCATCAACCATTAAAACTTTACCGATCGTTCTAAAATGTCCTAATCATCGAAACTATTTGTTTAATTTTCATACCATTTTGCTTATATTAAAAAAGAACAAAAAGGACAGTTTATTTCACTTATACCTGTTTGAAAGAAGAAATCCCTAGTTGCAATTAACCGCTAACAATTATCAAATTCCAAAGTATTGTAATTTTCTAAAGCACAATATTACCAAGGCAGAAGAAGTGATCCCGTAATATTATACCCAACAAACTTTTTCAGTTATAAACTTCGTATTTCTTTCAGCTTTTTTACCATCGCAATGGATGTATTTCTTCAGATAAATGGCGTTGGTGATGTTGTGACATGAGTAATGACGTGCTCTTGAGGATTAACCTGAACTCTTGATAGTGTGTAATCTCAGGGTACGTATTTCTAAGTTTTATTGCCTTGTTAATGTGGCGTGTATTAGCAAATGGGTGGAGTTTTGAATCTTCTGATAAGAATGCAATAGCAAGAACAATACACCTTGATAACAAAACGTGATAGCCAGGAGTTGCATCTTTCTTTTCCAGGTACTGTGTTTCAATGTTTAGATTTCACAGTATTTTCGTAATTGACTTTAAATGTGTGAAAATGTGCTATTTTGTATTCGAAATGTCGCATCCTGAAGCTGTCACACACTCTGTCCTCTTCGGATCTGTTCTACGCTGACCCCTTGCCCGGATCGTCCAACTATATTCACATTACGACGCACGCACTGATCGGTCGGTTGAATAAAATTCTGCGGAGACGGACGCCTCGAAATTACTCTTTTGCATAGTGGTATGTAATTTCAATTGTTACGAACGAACTTTAAATACAGATACTTTTTTCAACACGTATATTCAAATCCGAAAGTCAATGAACCCATTGCGCACATTTTTTCTATGGAACCGTATGTAGCAGCTCGAACGAAGGAAAAGCTGAATCAATAACGTGATTTGTATTTGTAGAAGATAGAAGATTACTTCACCCACACAATCTTTCATAAATATACTGTAGTGTAGAAAATAGCAAGCAAAAAGTGTGAAAAGGCTCATTGCAGTTCCAGTGCGACTGATTAAAACAATCGTTCCTGCCGCTCAATTCATAGCTCTTGAATTACATAGAATTCGTTTCCCTACTGCAACCAACACAATGCTAAAAATGTAGATTAATTAAAAATGTTTTGATACTTACTTTAGAAATAAAGAAAATCCAGGTATTTTGATTTCATACATAAAACACTAAACAATAAATTCGCTTCTTATTGACGAGAACTAAATTCCTTTATTTCTCCAACCTGAAGATCTCAGTTGGAACTACCTGTGACTTTAATATTTTCTCTATCCCAGGACTGTCCAAAACAGTGTCCAAAACTTCGTGTACATACTCTTTCAGCTTGTTCTCAGTAAGATACAGCGAACGCTCCTGTAATCACATCAGGTTGAGGCGTTGCGATTTCAATGGGGCACGTCGTGCCGCATCCTGAAAACAGGTGAAAATCAGTAGCCCCAGCCTTTTTTAGGGCCACCACACCCTGAATCCATCTCAAAGGGCAGGCCTACAGAGTTCGCGCGGAATCTCTGCACACGGTGACGTCACAAAGAAGGGAGACTGTTACACTAAATGTCGTTGGAAAACGTTGACCTCGTAGCGTTCGATAGCTTCAGCCAAAAAAATATCACATTACATTTCATGTAAGAAATCACACAAAAAGAAAATAATGAAACAAACAATTAAGGCACGCACAACACATTTCTAGTCATGTTATTAGCGATTACAATCCCTAGCACTCATTGGGGTATGGATTGTAATAGATATTTTCTGTACAGCAATAGTACGCCTAGATGGCTCAACTGCGCATGCGCAGTATCTCTCTTCTCGTGTATCTCGCGCACATTTTTTCGGACATTTCTTACGGTCATTTTTTACGGTCATCCAGTGCACAGATACCTTGTGCGAACTCTACAACTTGCTTGAAAACCAAAAACGCGTTCTCCCGCCTTCTCCGAGGTCTGCTTCTCATTTATACGGGCGACTGTTACACTGAATGTCGTCTCTTTGACTTTGACTTCATGGCTATTCGACAGTCTCTGCTAAAAAATAAAAAAATAAAATAAATTACGTTTACATTTCTTGTAAGAACGCACACAAGAAGAACAACGAAACAACTTTCTGCGAAACGAAGAACAACGAAACAACACATTTCTGCCCTCATTGGGCTAGGGATTGTAATCGATGTTTTCTGCACAGCGATAGCACGCCTAGATGGGTTAGCTGCGCATGCGCAAGGTCTTTCTTCTCGTATCTCGCTCGCATTTTTTACGGTTGCCAAGTGCAGAGATACCTTCGCGCGAACTCTACAACTCGCTTGGAAGCACGCGCTCCTCTGAGGGCTGCGGGAGTGGGCGCGGTCGCACCGGCGCAGCGCGGCGCGGCGGTTGTGACGCAGGCGATGCGTGTGCGTGCGTGAGCGTGCGTGCGGGCGCTCGGGCGCGACGGTGGCGACGACACCTGCCGCACGCACGTCACGCTCGTTCGCGCGCGCCGCCCTGCACGCGAGAGGCGCGCACGCTGCGCTGCGCCGCGCCGCGCCGCGGCCTCGTCGGCACCGCGTGCGCACACGCGTGCACCGGCCGACACACGGCATCCACTTCGGTACCTCCGCGCTTCGCGCAAAGAGCAGCCAGCGAGCGGAACAGCGTTCAAGCTCGGTTGAAGCCGGCGAACGATTGTTTTGACAGATTGTTGAACGGTTTAACATCGCCGGAAACTGCTTCGCACAGCCATAAAAAGTGTTTTTTCGCCGACCAGGTGAGCCGAGAACGAGCAGATAATGCCTGTGAAGTGCCAGTTCGAGGTGTGAAGTTAGATTTTTTTGATTGATTCATTAGTGCTTCCGGGCGCGTCCACTGATGAGAACATTAATCCCGTAAGTGCAGTGCGTGGTTTAACACGGGAGGTGGCGGTGATGTTCCGCCGCTGGATCGTGAGATCCGGCGCCGTCCAACGTAGGATTTCGGGGATTTTCTCAATCAGGCTTCTCCCACCGACCGAACACCGCCCCAGCCGAGACAATTTATACTCACGACTGGTCTCCCCACATCTGAGGTGGTGTAGTGCATTTAAGCGAACGTGTAAGTGAAGAGTATGTTTGTGTGAGAAAGGGCGAGGAAGAGGAAGGAAAGATCGCGCGTAGTCCTTGGTTCGTTTCTTAGAGTACTACTCCGGTATTAACCTGTTCTTGATATGGTAAACCACGAAAAACTACCAATCAGAGCAGCAGGCCGCTGGAATTCTCCTCCACAGAGCGGCTGAAGGTAGAGGTTACGGATAGTTTCACGAGTTCCAACATTGTCACTAAAAAGTATTTGGTAAGAATGTTTACTAATTACGGCAGAAAACATGCTAGAATAATAAAACATTGTCTTTGAATAGCAAAGAGACTCTACTATTTACTTTCATAACTTTTTCGCCAAAAATCCCAATAAACCAACTTGTAATCAAATAATAATCCACGTAATTTTTTGTTCAAACAGAAGTTTTTAAGTACACTTTTCTTCAGTTATCTCGTGTACGACTGGGGACGGCTACAGAGTCAACTGAACCTCTTCCGCCACCTTTTTTGTCAACTACTCCAGTGTAATTTGGAAACCAACTTTCGACTCCAAACAATTATACTCTAATTGTGACATTAAAGTGACACAGGAGTTTTAAGAACAGTCCCGGTAAGCAGATTTTATGGCTCAATGTTCAAATTCCAAGTTCAATGCCTTTCTGCTTATACAGCCCATGAATATAACAAGTTGTTTTTATATCCAGGGAAACCTCTCATTAAAGACTTACTCTTATCACACCTTCAATTAAGTTTAGATCGTCACGTAAGGCCGATATGGAGAGATTTGAATGTATCACCTAGTCTAATTAGTGTATGAAGCTCGGATAGTGACAAAAGACGCACGAAAGCGTAGCACGGCATCGAGAATATTCTAGTTTGCCGTAATTAATATTAATCAGACCGGAGACATTCTCTCAGTTACTAGCTCTCGAATCCTGGAATTGTGGCTTGGTCGACAGAGAATATCGACTTGTTCCACTCTGGAGGGGTTTGAAATCTGATTGTTTCTTCAGATGTGCATTTGCTAGAACTGTTTGAAACACGAACGTTAAATAATCACATTTAATGTTATATTCCATCATACAGAGAAATATGACACAAAAAATAGAGCCTGAAGAACAGAGAATTCCTGAGAGCAGAGATATTTACTGAGAAAAATAAAACACTTTTAAAGTAACTTAAACAAAATGATTAATCATTTTTGTATCAATGAAAAAACAAAACATTGAACCATTTTGAGACCTGGAGAGAATTACATTTTGAAAATTGTCATTCTGGTGAATAGTTACTGGGGTGTGTATTCCGGAACCCAGACGACATATCTGGCTAAGCCATCAAAAGAACACTTCCGCTAATCTCTTATATCAAAACGTTGATCAGTATGATAACTGTCAATACAACTCTTTCATCTCGAATCTGCAGAATAAAAAAAAATACCAATTTGGATTGTTTAAGGTAAGTGAAGAGAACGAGAAAAATTCGAGGTACGTAATTTAACTCAACAATGTTCGAGTTTATTAACTCCTTATCGTCTAGTGTGTTACCTTATTTACCGAGATTCTGTACGTCAGAAGACAGACACTCAACTAATATATCTGCACCTGGGTGTTCACATGTTCAGCACATTCACAAAACTACATTACTCGAGTTGATTCTAACGATTTACAGAGAAAAAAATGTACCTCCTTTAGACATCCGGGAACTCACACAAAAACGTTTGTTTTGTATGCGTCAGGCAATGTACTACATCTTCAATTTCAAACCGCTAACATGTTCCCGCATGGATTGCGTCGCGTCGCAAGGAAAAAAAGATGTTAATTAAACGGGCGACTCGGAAACCGCACTCATGAAATCCAGTTCGTTGTACCGTTTCGCAGCGTCCCACGATGGTGGCGGCGGAGGCGGCGACCTTCAGGGACGCGCCAAAGCAATCTCGCAGCCTCTCCCGAACAAGTCGCCACGCGCCTAAGACGTCTTCACGAGCTTCTTTTTTAAATCAAATAAAACAAAAAGGTGCTTGCTCACCACGCCCATTAGAAGCCGCACATCCAAAATAAGGATAGGAAATTCGTAGGATAAAATAATATTTTTTGAAGGGTAAGTAATTGAAGTCGTAGGCTTTCGCGGCCAGAAACTTTGGAAGTAATCTTGGCTGTCCAGGTGACGCCGCATCACAGGCTGTGATGCCGACTTTCGACCATCGACCGCTAAAAAGGTCGAAACGTCACCACAAGCCTGCGAACCAGCGTCACCGTGACAGCGAAGAACACTTGCAAGGTAAATAACGATTATTTTTAACAATTAAATAATAGTTATTGATAACAATTATCGTTTGCACAATTCCTTTCGCGACACTCCTCCTATTCTCTAAAATAAAAGTGGAACTGGCGCTTGATCAGGTGGGTCGAGATTGTCCAATCGGGAACTTCAATTTCAAATTTTAAGTTGTAATAAAGCTCCCGATTGGATAACACTTACTAGCTGATCAAACTCGAATTCCATTCCATACATTGCGTCCATTCAATGAGGACTAAAGAACGAATGTTTCAGCTTCGATAGCAAACAATATAAAACATGGGTGTATAAGCTTCGTCGGTCTTCTCAATCAAAAAGGACAAAAACACATGGTGGCTTTATAATTGAATGGAAAATGTAATAACATCGGCCTCGGTGGCGCAGAAGTTTGGAGTAGCGCCCAAGTACGAGGAAAGAGTGTTTTCACCGAAGTTGTGTCATGATTCGCTCGATCCGTATTGAATTTCTTTTCCCGTACTTTTCTCTGCGAACATGTGTTTCCCCTTCCAATCACTCCAAGTTGATCACTTGCATACTGTTCCATTCCAGTCATCTACTCACTATCCCCACACGAACTACTCACGAAACCCATCAAATAACTATATTTTTTCCACTGTAATAAGGCGACCGGTCCGTATCTTTTTTCTTTCCTTTTATCCTTCGCAGTGCCTCCCCTACGAACATCCATTCCCCCGTCCCAACTCCTCCACGGACTGGATGGCGTCCACCGCGGTCCGCGCAACATGGCCGCTGGAGGCGGCGGGCGACGGAAACCAGAAGAGCAGCGCTTGCGGCCGCTGCCACCGGCGCCGCGGTTTGCGGTCGGCCCAGACGCCCCGCGACGCCCCGCGCCGCCCCGCGCCGCCCCGCGCCGCCCCGCGCCGCCCCGCGCCGTCCCGCGCCGCCTCGCGCCGCCCAAAAAACCAGCGGGGGCCCCGCCTAGGGGAGCGGGGCGGCGCAGAGGACACGAGGCGGAGGACAGAGCTGCCGACGGAGAAAGACGCGTGCGCGAGAAGAGAAGTGAGGAGGAGGAGGAATTGGGGGTGTTGCAGTCAAGTCATGTCGTGCCGCACCAACCAACACCAGGTCAGACCAGACTGTCAAACAAAGCCAAGCTAGTCCGGGTCAAGTCAAGCCACACCAAGTCAGACCAGGCCAAGCTAGGCCAGGTCAAGCCAAGCCAAGCCAAGCCAAGCTCGGCCAAATCAGACCAGGTCAGGTCAAGCCAATACAAGCTAGGCCAGGTGAAGCAAACCCAAGCTAGAACAGGTCAAGTCAAGCCACACCAAGTCAGACCAGGCCAAGCTAGGCCAGGTCAAGAAAGCCAAGCCAAGCTCCGCCAGGCCAGACCAGGTCAGGTCAGGTCAAGTCAAGTCAAGCCAATACAAGCTAGACCAGGTGAAGCAAAGCCAAGTTAGAAAAGCTCAAGCCAAGCCCAACCAGACCACATCAAGCGGAAGCAAATCCACACCAGGTAAAGCCAAGCGACGTCAAACCTGGTCAGGTCAAGTGAACTCAAGCCAGGTCAAGTCACAAGGCGTAAGACGAATCTGACCCACGCCAGACCATTGGAAAGTGATCATTTCAGTCTTCCCATTCTCCATTACAGAGAAAGATTAGATAGAAAGTAGATAATATCACTTTCTTACGCGCTTGAGGCGAATAGTGCGAATTATCGCTTCCATCTGTTGAACATTTAGAGAACGCAGCGTCGTAAAAGAACGACCATCCTTTCACGCCATGGAAGACGATTCCGATAGCATCCTGATAGATATAATGAAGACCGGGAGAAGATCGACATTTTCTGAAGAAAGGAGAACAGTGGTATCAAAAAGAGCATCGGCCAGAATAGCGCAGGGATCTGCTCCGGTCACCACTCTCTGTTAGGGTTAGAATTGCGAAGTTAAGAAACGAATAGATTTTTATTTCGAGGTTTGAAAAAAAGTCAGCGGAGCTCCGCCCCAACCGAGACAACCTCTAAGCTCCCGTTCGTGTGTGGTAGAGTAATGCATGAAAGAGTGTAACAAAGGAAGAGATGTGGATAGAACAAGGAAGAAGGAAAGTACCGTTCTCGGTTTCTTAGGGCATTCGCCTGGTGTTAATCGGAGAAAAACACGGAAAACTACCGATCAGAACAGCCGGCCGGTAGAAGTCTCCTCCAGACTGCTGCTGAACTCGACCTATCTACCTAGCTAAAGTAGGAAATCATTCCACCTATGAGACTCAAACCCTAAGACGTCCCGGTCAGAGGAACTGTAGTGACATAAATTGATGCCCTGAGTCGCCACAAGCAATAAAGAACCCTCGGGTCTCTGCACCATGAAAATCCCCCTTCCGTATCCTAGCAGTTCTCGTATCACGGCCAAATCGCTTCCATGCGGCGGATGGCAGCTACAAGCGACGCAGCAGATGGCGTGCCTGGCAGGGCGGTGTTGGCGGCGGGGGCAGGGCGGTGTTGGCGGCGGGGGCAGGGCGGTGTTGGCGGCGGGGGCAGGGCGGTGTTGGCGGCGGGGGCAGGGCGGTGGTGGCGGCGGGGGCAGGGCGGTGTTGGCGGCGGGGGCAGGGCGGTGTTGGCGGCGTGGGCAGGGCGGTGCTGGCGGCGGGGGCAGGGCGGTGTTGGCGGCGGGGGCAGGGCGGTGTTGGCGGCGGGGGCAGGGCGGTGTTGGCGGCGGGGGCAGGGCGGTGTTGGCGGCGGGGGCAGGGCGGTGTTGGCGGCGGGGGCAGGGCGGTGTTGGCGGCGGGGGCAGGGCGGTGTTGGCGGCGGGGGCAGGGCGGTGTTGGCGGCGGGGGCAGGGCGGTGTTGGCGGCGGGGGCAGGGCGGTGTTGGCGGCGGGGGCAGGGCGGTGTTGGCGGCGGGGGCAGGGCGGTGTTGGCGGCGGGGGCAGGGCGGTGTTGGGCGGCGGGGGCAGGGCGGTGTTGGCGGCGGGGGCAGGGCGGTGTTGGCGGCGGGGGCAGGGCGGTGTTGGCGGCGGGGGCAGGGCGGTGTTGGCGGCGGGGGCAGGGCGGTGTTGGCGGCGGGGGCAGGGCGGTGTTGGCGGCGGGGGCAGGGCGGTATTGGCGGCGGGGGCAGGGCGGTGTTGGCGGCGGGGGCAGGGCGGTGTTGGCGGCGGGGGCAGGGCGGTGTTGGCGGCGGGGGCAGGGCGGTGTTGGGCGGCGGGGGCAGGGCGGTGTTGGCGGCGGGGGCAGGGCGGTGTTGGGCGGCGGGGGCAGGGCGGTGTTGGCGGCGGGGGCAGGGCGGTGTTGGCGGCGGGGGCAGGGCGGTGTTGGGCGGCGGGGGCAGGGCGGTGTTGGCGGCGGGGGCAGGGCGGTGTTGGCGGCGGGGGCAGGGCGGTGTTGGCGGCGGGGGCAGGGCGGTGTTGGCGGCGGGGCAGGGCGGTGTTGGCGGCGGGGGCAGGGCGGTGTTGGCGGCGGGGGCAGGGCGGTATTGGCGGCGGGGGCAGGGCGGTGTTGGCGGCGGGGGCAGGGCGGTGTTGGCGGCGGGGGCAGGGCGGTGTTGGCGGCGGGGGCAGGGCGGTGTTGGCGGCGGGGGCAGGGCGGTGTTGGCGGCGGGGGCAGGGCGGTGTTGGCGGTGCGGCCGGCGCCGGAGCCGTCAGCTGGTGGGGGGGGGCGGGGGAGGAGGGGGAGGTTAGCAACGTTTTTCTCGGACCATTAATCCCGCGAGGGTCAAGCGCGGCTCTCGCCCGAGGGGCGATGGCTGTCAGGGGCGAGTGGGCGGCGGCGCCAGATAAATGACGTGCGCGCACGGCACGCAGGCGCCGATGCCCTCCCCTCTCCTCCCTCCGAGCACAGCCTCCCGCGCACCTGCTGCCGCAGGGTGGCCACACTTAATGAAATAAATTTCCCTGTTTTTTTTCGGTTTTCCAAAAAAATGTTTAAAACATTTTCTGATAAAATGTATAGAGTATTCGCACTGTAAGGAACTGTTGCGGATTTTCTCTACCTTTTAGCAATTTCTCAGCTTTGAGATTTCGTCGTGAAAAATATTTGCTTATATCAAAATTTATCTAAATATTGTTTGAAAAACGTTACAGCAACGTTATTTTAGGATTAATATCTGGCTTCATAATTTTTTAAAATTTCCCCGACTACTAACGACCGTTTTCCTGATTTTTCCTGTCCTTCAGATCAATGAAATTCCCTTATTTTTTCATTATTTTCCAGAATGTGGCCATTACGTGCTTGCAAACCAATAGAATATTCTAAGATTCAAACTAGTGGTGTTATCACAACACATACTTTCACACGTTATTTGTTTCGTGTGCAATTTTCAAAAATTTTAAAACTTCCTCAATAATCGGACCTTTAGCATATTCTATAAGCATATCTCGCACTATCCCAGGAAAAAATCAAGAAAATAATTTGGAACAGTTTCGAAAAAACCGGGATTTTAAAGATGTCTTTACTTTACACATAATTAGTCGAAAACAACTCATAGTTTGAATAAAATTAAATATTTAACGCGTTAACATTGTTTCATTTATAAAAGTAATTTTTAAAAACAGATTTCATTAATAAAAAAACTCTTATTCAACACTATAGTTCTAGGAAGACATCAGAAAATTCTTAAGAAACGCAATTTTCGAAAATCCAGAGAGAAAATAAAATTGAACTCGTACCATTTTTATAAAAGAAAGTACTCTGTGTACTCTCCTAGGACTAGGATGTATCTGAGAGAATAATTTGAAGTAAAAAATGAAGCCATTTTTTGAGAAAATTGTGGAAATGTCTTAGAGGCTACATGTAAAGTACTCCCCAAAAATCAAAATTTCTGCTTCAATTTCAAGAAGCCGCGACATCAGTCGGATCCACCGCAGAATATCTCACTTGATGAAAATCCTGCCGGTGGTTTAGTTTCTAACATTGTTCACAGATGGACAGACGTTTTGTCGTAAACACATTTTTCTCGCTAGAAGGTCTCTTGAAAGTGGATTCTAACTACCCAACAAGTTACAAGTAGTAATTTACTACATACAGGATCATGAATTATTAACACTTTCGGTATCGGGTTTTTCTGTCGAAAAATCGCCTATTTTAGCTGCGTCGTTACAGTGCCTCTCTACACCACGTAAGTAGTATCGATTTTCTAAAATTAATTTTCTTTTCGTTCAATGTAAGAAATACATCGAAAGATCGAACCGCCGGGCAGGTAGGGAAAAAGGAAAATTCACAAAATAAAATAGATTTTACATAATATTATGTTCAGGGAGAACATAGATGTGCCAATTTTTTAACTTATACAAAAATGATCGTGTCTGCATTAATTTACAATGTTAATTTTCTTCATTAAAATATGTATTCGGGCATACTGAATATCCCAATTAAATATTGACAGAAGAGGTATCCATTCAAGCATCAAGAGTATTAATAATCATTATCCAAATGGTAATAAAATCTCTCTCTTGAAATTCCAATTCACCATTACACCAGAAAAAATAAAACCCCAATAAAATAGCAATTACGAATGTACTTCATGTACACGGTATCACATACCTACGAAATTACTCCTCATTCAGCATCTGACAGCGCAAATAATTACCTGATAGGCATTGCAAATTCCCACCGTCACGAATGATGAGCATACACTAGCATTGTTGATGGCAAGCGCAACTCCAACGCCGAAGTATTGAAATCTACTTATTGTAAGATGAGGCCTTGCACATTTGCATCAACAGACACGCACGCATGCAAAAACCAGATGCGAGTCGACGGCGGCCAACCTCGTTGACGGCGCACTGTTCCACGGCTCCACGCCTTATGGCCTCGCCTGGTAAGTCTGTCATGTGCTGTTACGTAGGAATCCTACGAGGTTCTGTACCTCTCCGCTGGTACTTGAAGCTGTCAGCGTCAATTTGCTTTGCAAAACAACGTGTTTACGATTTGTAAAGATTATCAAAAATGCAGTAGAATGTCTAGGCGCTGCCCGTCAATTCTCAATAAATTACAAATATCTATTATCTGCGGCTACCAACAGGTCATAAAACGGCTAACTAACGACCGGATTGCGATGGGCCTTCGCGTGTAAACCGATCAGGTATACGAAGCGTCAAAGACAGCTGTCGGTGATAAACGTAATGCTCTGTCAGGATCTTGTTAGGAACTCGTCGGGAATAACAATATTCACATCGGCGTATGGCACCAAGAACTCTACAAAAATATACCATAAAATAAGAGATAATTAGGTTGTCTCATGGCCACCGTTACCAAAAAAATAACGTTGGAAAACGCGTGATCTCCTCACATGATTTTTCCCCCAAAATATTGCTCGCACGAGTCATGGACCGCACGCGTACATTCCCATTTGTAGAGCCGGACAATGGGCTAATCCTCTCGTAGTCAAAAGGCTCACTTCCCACGATTCCATAACACTCGCAGAACGTCCTGCATAAGAAAAGCACGCAAAGATATAAATAACGCAGGAAGATGAAAGAATTAACGTAAATTCCATAAACCGGTTTCCATTTTTGAAAAGAATTTAAAGAAAACCTCAATTAATGATTAAAATATCGATGGTTATCCTCACTGATCAAACTGAAGCTGAATTTCCATTGACACAAAATAGTTCAGTCGCAATGAGCGTCCGTAACTGAAATCAGACTAGGGAATAATCTGTAGTTTACAACGAACGCAAACAAATCTTACAGTTTTGTATTGATAAATATTACTTCTAATACGGAATACTGTGTAAAAGGATTTGCAGTAAAGCCAGACACCCAAATCCCCTCCTTCCGTTCGAAACAGTACTCTCCACCAACTCCACAAGGAGTGCAACGCCCGATAAAGTATTTTTATTTTCCTCAGTATGTGCCACAAGATGCAATTAAAACGGCTAACATTCAATGATCTCTCTCACATCCCGCGGCGGCGTTGGGGCCGACCAGATATTCATCGCGAGAGCGCTGCCCCGCTCGCGAACGCTTTGAAGACGCTCTTTCCCCCTGCGCGCCCGCGGCCGCTGAAAGGAGGCGGTGACTCGGCGCGAACGCAGACACTCCTCCGGCCACTTCCCCGCCGCTCCCCCCCCCCCGCCGCCGACCGCCCCCGCTTCGAATGTTTGCTATCGAACGCCCTGCACGGCGAGGGCCAGTGGAGGGCTCCAAATACAAACGAATCGCTGATTTCGAAAAAGTCACCCGCTCGCGGTGGCGGATCCAGGAGGTGGGCCATAGGGGCCATGTCCCCCCCAAAAAGGCCTTGGGTTTTCGCTTGTTATCTTCCTTTATATGGCACAATTCATTTAAATATTTATTTATATTACAATTAACTAATTATTTAAATAATAATATTGTATATTATCATATATACACTACAAAAATAATACATAATATAATAAATGTTTATTATTTAACGAAAATCAATGATGCCCCCCAAAATGTTCTGCTGGATTCGCCCCTGCTTAGGTGGCTCAGGCATCAATTGGTGTCACTGCAGTGCCTCTGACCCGGAGGTCCTAGGGTTCCACTCCCGACGGTGACAACCGCAATCAGGGAGTGTCAGACGCAGGCCCGTCGGTGTGGCGGCCGGCTGCGTTGATCGGTAGTTTTCGGTGGTTTCTCCGATCAACACCAGGCGAATGCTGGAGCAGTACCCTAACAAACGGGCCACCTATTGCGCGCGATCTTTCCTTCCTCTTCCTTGTCCTACCATCACCCCTTATTACACACACTTACATAAACTACACAAACACACATGCCGGGAGACCAATCGGGGGCGTTGAGCTCGCCCTGGCTGTGGAGTAGCCACGCAGACGGGAGAAACCTGGTTGAGAAAAACCCGCAAGCAGACGGTTAGGTCGGCTCCGGATCTCGCCGTCTAGCGGGGACGATAGCATTTCGCAACGAAGCATGCACTACACTTACGGGACATTATCATAGTCGTTGACGCGCCCGATGTCAATCTATCAAATCGAAAAGGCTACATCTCCGTCGCCTTTTTGGCGCCTGCACGTTGTTGAAAAACGCCGCATCTTCGGAGAAGTAAACAGCCACAAGTGCTTAGATTAGAATCACGAACTGCAGATATGAGGCCTTTTCTCATAAAATAATGTTATAAAGGCATAATCTGAATGAAACTCTGTGCTTAAGTCATTTTCGCAAATAATAGATATTTGAACTTTTGAAATAAATACATTTTAATTCTTAAGCACTTAATGATCAATCCTCCTTCGGTAGCTGACAGAAGACGGATTAATCCAACTTGAAAATGTCAAATACATTCATAGGTAAACGATTTATTTAAAATACGACAAGAGTTCTCACATTCTTGTATTCTACGCCAGACCTTCACTTTGGGCCGTAGCGGCTTCGGGAAGAGGCTCAGGGGCGCTGCGAAGCGAGTTTCACTGAGATAGACTGCGCGGGGGCAGACTCAGCTATTTGCTGACGCGGGGAAGTGAGGCTCAGGGGACAGCGGCAGCGGACGGAGGGAAATAAAGCCCTCGGCAGGGCACGCCCTGGAGGAAGAGATGCTGCTTCGGCGTCCCCTACAAGAACGGCCGCAGAATAAAACCAGAGGGGGACATCTTATGAAAAGAAAAGGAACACGTTCTTGGAATACAACCAAATATTAACGTCAATTCCATTGCGAACACTTTGATTATTCTCGAAGTTAACGTATACTTTTATATTAAATCAATTTACATCAAGAAATTACATAGTGTTGGAATTATGCTGTCTTTCCTCGCCTCATTATACCTAAACTTTTTACAATCAAATAAGTACTTATTTCTTGAGATTCGTTTTGAAGCGTTAATACTAAAATAAATTAATAGAGCACTCTCGAAGACCTTGCATTATGCAATTTAAATTGTGAAGTTGATTTCTTGTATGAACAAAATTCACAGTTTGGATTCCTACAATTCTGCAAGATTCAAATCATTAAACTACATTCGGATATTATATTTTACTTTAGACAGTGTTCTTTCAAATGCTCGTAAAAATTGTTAGTAATGTAATAATCCAGCTATTGTCACATTTTTCTTTGTTTTATGTTCGCTGCACAAAATACAAAATCACCCTCAAGATCAAGTTACGATCCCCAAAGCCAAGAATAACCACAGATTCAAAATCTGCAACGAAATCATTAATAATACTACAGTATATCAACTAACATTCAATGCAACTAAGACCCCGAGAGTACGAAACAACTGCACCCAATCTGCCTTTAACCCAAATTCCAGACACGGCTCATCGTAACAAATTCCCCATCCACTACCCTGCGCTCGGGCCTGGTGAAAAGTAGCTCCCCCTTTCCCCCACTTCTCTCGAAGCGTTTTTTGTGGGGGGCCGTCCATATTTCACGATCCACGAGGCGGTAAATGAACGCGGCACATGTGGCCGCACCGCCGGAACCTTTTTTTGCCTCCCTCGCCCCCCCCCCCCCACATCCCAAAGAACGTTGCGCCTCCGCTAAGGTCAAGAACGCGACGAATGCAAGGTTCCGGGCTGTGAATGCCGACGGCGGCGCGCTTCCGAGATCGGGCAGAGATTTCGAAATAGAATGTCACGAACACTTGGCGAACACTTGGACGGAGCGCTGCGTCCGCGAAACTTTTACTCGAGCGCGCGAGAAAGGAGAGGTTTTGTTTTCATGGTGAACTTTGTGAATTTCTGTCTGGCCTTAGAAACCGTTAATCAAGTGAAGATGCAACAAATAAACTAATATGAGGCATGAAAATGTAGGTCATAAACAGATAAACAAAATTCAAAACGCTGGGCACTTACAGGCTAAAACATTCAAAGACTCGATGCTAATTGAGTGCCGAACTGGCGGAACGAAAAACGAAGTAGCATTTCTCGGGTGTATGGATATGTATTATTTCTGTTTTGCTTTTTATTTGTCCAAGGCAGTCTAAGCGATGAAACATTTCATGCATACATTTGGATCAGTTTAATTTAGACTTAACACTACCAACTCAATTTTATTATAGCGTCACTTAAAATTCAATACGTCTGCAGCCCAAAATGATTTTAAACGATTTCGTATTCATATCTTAGTCGGTTATGTTTCGAAATTCAACAAGAATCTTACGCGAATAGGCGACGATTTCAACTCCTCCCAACAACTGGCTACCATAAACGCCAATGCTAAACCTAAATCCTGGTAAGAGAAGCGGGGGCGTTTAAAAATAAACGCGCCAGCTGGAGACCTGCTTAGCGGGAGAGATCGGACGCACCGATACGATCGAACAGTAATTAAAACACTCGCCGCCATCTCGATCGACCGCTCGAAAAGCTGTTGCGCTCTCGTGCGCCAGAAGGCTGGGCGGCGGTAAGCCCGTGAAGAGCTTAGTCCACGGAGTAAAAAGCAGCGCCCCCGCGAAACAAAAGCTGTAATGCTTTCACGACGAAATGGTAATTAATAATGTGCATGTACATCATCTGCTTTTGTGATATCTCACTTCTATTATGGAGGCATCTGTAAACTCCTGTAAACTACTCATAAATATGCAAATGTATAACAGAATGCCTGTGACTACGTTTTATTTGAATTGTTGACCCATTTTTCAAGATAAAATTTACTTTTAGTGCCAAAAAGCCAAAACAATTACAAATTTGCAAATTATCCATTGTCTTACCTACACTGGCCCTTTACATTCTCGAAATAAAAATTGAGAATACAAAATTATCCTAATAAGGATTAAAAATACAGCTTTACAACACCAAGCTTGCATTCAGTTTCATAAAAAAATCTTAGTCCTGATTGTTCTAGCTTTCTGGAATTATACTGTCAACAACAGAAGCCGTTGACTTCAAATCTAATCTACACAATAAGACACTTTCCATTATTCTTATTCTTCGGCAATCGCCGAAGAAGAAACAAAGATGTTATGCTTCCGCCTCGAAAAAGCTTTCACGGTTTGTTGTAAAAATACATAGGAATGACCCATTTTCAATCGCATCTTAGTTGTTAGAGTACATATTTTGCACAATTTGGAATGCTCGGACCACATAACAAAATAGTAACTGTTTGGAAAATAGTATCAAAGGTTTTTTTCATTCAAATAATCGTGGATGGTATTACTTTACATAAACAGAAACTGTAAAATCGTGGAATTGAAGACACACTAAAATGTCTAAATTTTGCAAATACGTCAGTCATGAGATTATTTTCTTTGGATGAGGTTAAAATACTCGGGGATGCAACGAAAACTCGGAGGATGTTTAAAATGAGGTGAAGGTGCGGGTAACCTAAATTCGAAATAACCACACTGCAAGGAGCCAACAGAACTAGTACTTCGAAAATAAACCTTTCTCGCCTCGCTGCAAAAATTGTTTAAATTGTTGCCTCAGTTTTATACAGTGAAACAATGACAATACCTCTTTATGACGCAATGAATACGAGCATCTTCACAAAATAATATTAGCTCACCAAAAAAATGTTTTGATGAAAGACCAATACAGTTAAAATAATATAACGCAAATTCATTGAATTCACAGAAGGAAATATATTTTTTCTCTTATTTCTATGTTAAAATTAATTAAATCTCACCAATGTTATATTGCTTATTTCATATTTTATAAAATATGAAATATATATCGACGAAATCAAACTTGATAAATTCCATTTATTCCCTACATTGTAAAGTTATGTCGCTTTTCTTGGCTTCGACTGAACCATTCACGATGGTCATCAATGTGTTGTCTTCACACTGCATTGAAGCAAATTGCATTTCAATGTATTAAAAATTGCGCAATTGTCTCAAGTGTTCTGACCGCGAGAACTCGGAACAGAATTCAGATTCACAAAAATACCACGTATTTTGTGCACATGTCAGCCACAATCGACGCCATTAAAACAAATTATTGTCTGGTGTAAACCAGACGAGTGAATTTTCAAATTCATGGAAGTCAATAAAATCAACTCGTACTTGCATTAAAACGTTGTACTGACATTAAAGATTTGTGATCGAATTAAAAATCCTAACCTGTTCCTTCCCAAAAATAATTAATAATGTTTACGGAAATACAACGAAAGTTTGATTTCTTAAAACTGGAAAGAAAAAGATCAAAAATGTTATCGAACATTTCAATCTCTACCAAGGAGAATAGACTTACACGGTTCAAGGTAAGTGTGCAGGAGGACAATTCCACTCCTTTCGAATGGCAGGTATTTTGTTTGAAAATCTTCGGAAGTTTGAAACTACTAATTATTCTTCGTCAAGAGATCTTACGAACACCAACATGTATCAGCTTCCCACAGAAAATCAACGGCATTAACAAATGATAAATATAGGCAATAATGGAACGAATGCATAAAAACACTAAATACATAATACTTAATTTACTTTTTTTAAATATTGTGCTACGGTAACAAAAAATATTTGAATATCAAAGGAATAATCAACCCAAAAGCTACGCACTATGTTGTAGGCCAAAACCATGTATGCATCCAATAGGAGGAGTGAGAAGATGAGTAATTGTGTCACCCCACGAGCAACTCCTACCTCAAGGACTAGGGAGTGGGCCAGATTTCGAGATTCGCAATATGGAGTTGCAAGAAGAGATGATCGGGCCACGGAATAGCATCTCCACTAGAGCCCCGTTACAGTCACAAAAGTAAGACGGCAGGAAACAGCCCGTGGACCGCAGCTCCACATACGTCAGGCGCAAAACCACACGCGCGCAGAGGCGCTGCTCTGGGAAGGGACGAGCCGCACCAAGGAGGAGGCGGCGCGGTGGTGCCCGCGGGCGGCTGCCACGGCGTCGGAGGCGGGACTAGGAAGGGACCTCGGCGGCGGGCGGCCGCGTTGGCGCCGCGCCAGACCCGCAGCCGGCCGGCGGCGGCGGCTGGGCCGTACGACCACTGCCGCCGCCGCCGCAATCCACAGCAACGGGTACGCCAGAAGCGGCTGGGTCAACCAGCATCCCCAGCTCAACACCATCGATTCTGGCTCTCTGAGAATTAAAACACCTTTCCACTAACTTACGAGTGGCGCCTTGGGCGGCTATTAGAATGATGAAGTGTTTTAAATGTTCCAAGTTCATAAAAAAAAAATTTAATCGTAATACTGAAGCTTGATTCGTTCATCTCGAGACATAGAAAGCTATCTTAAAAAGCACCGATAAACATTCTTAAAATTCAAATTCCCCATTACGGGACGCCAAAGGCAAGGAACGACGGAAGAGCACGGGGAGGGACGAGAAAGGTAGAAAAACATTGGAAGAGGGTGGACACTGCATGGATAGGGGGAAATCTGTTAAGGGTCAAAACTGGACGGAAAGGAGGGCGGGTCGGGGCAAACCGATTCGGGGTAAAACCGGACGGGGCAGGGTTGAGAGGGCACGGCATGACGCGGCGGGACAGACTGGGCCTGCGAGGAGAGGACGCGGTTAAAAAAAACGACTGGACGAAAACGGGTGGAGGACAGAACAGGGGGATCGTGGAAGGGAGTGCGGGTGGGGGTGGCAAGCGGCGTGGGAGGAATCGTGAGGGGGCGGCATGAGGGGATGGAGCAGACTGGGCCTTCGAAGAGAGGACGGGGTTACAAAAACCACGACTGGACGAAAGCAGGTGGAGGGTGGCGTACAGAGCAGGGAGATCGTGGAACGGGGTGCGGGTGGGGGGCGTCGTGAGGGGGCGGCAGGTGTTGCGGGGGCGCGGAGCGAAGCTGCAGGTGCGTGGCGGGCCGGGGCAGCCACATGTGCGCGGGGCGGTGGGCCCGCCTGGCTGCCCCGGCCGGTCGGCGCCGCGGGGCCCCCGAAGCACGACCTCACTGGAGGCGGCGGCCCCGCTAACGGTGCACGCGCCGCCTCGCGCCGCCTCGCGCTGCCTCGCCAGGCGCCTTGCGAAACTCGCTGCCGCCCTCCCGCCCCCACCCACTCCCCCTCTCGCCCACCCGCCGTGCAGGCACTTCCCTCAGCACGTGGAAAATACTGGGTTCCGGGAAAAGCGCTTCAATATTGACACGTCGTTTTTACTTTCTGGGAAATATTTGGTACAGAAACATTGTCTTCAGATACGTTTTAACTCGGATAAGACGATTAGGACACACACTTCGTAGTTACCGAAATAAGCTCATGTCCAAAGGGCTTTGGAATGGCACGTGGATGAGGGCAAACAAATCGAGTGAAGAACTGCGTGAAACGTGTGAGGTAATCGTGCGACAATTAGGATGTCATTAATTGCATTTTTTTTAATGATTCTTTACATGAAAGTTATACATAAACAAACTGACTTAGAACAAATTAAGCAACCAATCGTCTTTCTTTTACTCATGTGTATATTTACACCCCTTATTTACCCCATTATTATTCTTGAGCGTGACAATTTCGCAGCATAGCTTCACAATTACCTTTCGTCGAATCTCAACGGTTTTTGGAAACCGAAGTTCCTAAGTGAGGACCGCAGACCAGCCACATGCTACGCGTCTTCTTCACAACAATTGCACGTGTATAATTCCATGGTCGTAACGACGCCCAAAGGAAAACATATTTAGCATCGCAATCGCATCAGCAATTTCACTTCGCCTAAAAATCACATCTGCATTTAATGCATCGTTTCCTACCGATTCGTACAAGTACTGCGTATTCACCAAATGTGTTGTACGCATCATTCACATCTCTGTTACAAGGGGAAGAAATCGAGAGTAGTTCTCACATCATCTTCTCTCATACGAGGCGGCGATCATATCGCACAACATCCCCTCCCCAAAACAAAAACCCAAACTCGAAGCCAAGTCGTTCCGATTACGAGGCGCGCCACATTCCGACGCGCGTAAGCAACTGCGCAAAATTGCTTTTAATTCGGCGTTTCGAGACGCGGATGTGTCGAAATAAACGACGATCGCGGCGCGTCCCGTTTAAGACTGCGTCATTACGCGATTGCGCGCTCGTGCCCGCGCGCTCACCGCCACGCGTGCGCGCTCGCGGACGCCTCACGCGCGCGGAAGCCGCGTGCGATCGCCTCTCTCTCAGGCGCCTGCGGTAGGGCCTTGTGTGAGGGGGAAGGTGATAACGGTCCTACGTCGATTACGTTGCGGACTACGCGAGTGGAATGAAGAGTTTTGGCTTCCAGCGGAAATCGTTTTGTGATGGGAATATTCTGAATAAACCGAACGCGGCTGAATCATTAGAATGGAACTTTTAATTCCCTCAATATTTTTCAACGCAATAGCTAGATGCATGCATACAGGCACATTTGCAACGACGAATATATTTTGGGAAGCCTTCATGCATGTTGTCTACTTAACCAGACTTGGTGTTCCGTCCCCCCCCCCCAACGTTATCATCCGATGCATCGAGGCTGTACCTTTGGAGCTGCTCCACATGTCGAGAAACAATGAAAATACGACGGAACCCAGTCTGGCCTGTACAATAGTGAGACCGCATTCAGACGAAATTCAGTCTCTCAAGTTCCACTGCAGAGGCGTCTGGAAAAGCGTGGCCTCAACATTTAAGCGTTTCCTATTAGTTGTACCGACGATATTGACTCATCGTTTCGTCCCCGCGTCCTGGACCAGTTTGTGAGGCGGCGCGAGCCGAAAGGAAAAGCGACATTTTGAATCTGTTTAACATCGCTATTGTTGTCCACAGCGACTCTACTTGTTCCAGGGAGCAAGCTCCGGTTGGGCGCCTGTACCGTGAAGGTTTCACCCTCACTCCTTCAGGCGGTGTAGTACCACCTTCAGGCTGAAAGCTGGATCACGGCGCGACGCAGCTAGAAAGCTTGCCCACTTGATAACCACGCTGCTCCGTGACAGAACTAGTACTAGCCATTTGATTGGTTCGAATTATTTCAAGTGCCTTCTACACACGGGGCGAACCCCTACCCAAATGTTCTTTAGGGATCGGGCCGTTGCCACGAGGAAACCTAAAGAGTGCCACGCGAACTATGGTCCGAACGGCTTGGGGCCTCCCTCCCCTCTTCCCACTGCAATCACCTTTGTGCTATCGACGTGAGTTTCGCCGCGGACCATGTCAGTCAGGAGTTCCAATTACGTCTTTAAAAAAGTCTTATAGACACACTCCCCTATAGTGTGATTTTTCTAACCGTCGCTCTGACAGTTATCAGCTGTTGACGGTTTCATCCAATCGGGAGCTGGAACGTCACTATAGTGATGTCACTGTAGTGACATACAAGCTCCCGATTGGATGAAACCGTAAACAGCTGATACCTGCCACCCACCTGGTTACACTCTTCTCGGCCCTAGTCATCTACACTGCCATTTTCTTAACTCTGCCCTTGAGAAGAATCAGCTGTTTCTCTGCCATCCAATCGAGAACTTGTATGTAGCCACAGTGACGTCACTATGGTGACGTTCCAGCTCCCAATTGGATGAAACCGTCAACAGCTGATTCCTGTCAGGGGCAGCGTTAAGAAAATCGCAGTATAGATGATTAGGACCGAAAAGGGGGTAACCAGGTGGGTGGTAGGTGTCAGCTGTTGACGGTTTAATCCATTCGGGAGCTTGTATATCACCACAGTGACATCACTATGATGACGTTCAAGCTTCCGATTGGTTGAAACCGTTAACAGCTGATACCTGCCTGAGGCACGGTTTGAAAAATCACATTGTAGGGAAGAGTCTCGAACGAACTTTAAAACCCGAATCAGCGATTGGAACTCCCGACTGACGTCCTGTTTCCCGGTGAAACTCACGTCGACAGGTGATTCCTATCGGGGGCAGAGTTTAGTAAATGGCAGCATAGGAACTGCGACAGAGCAACGCCCGTCCCGCGAGCGGGAAGCGTGCGGCGCGGAGCTCGTCCGGCGAGGTCAGGCGCCCACACCTCGCCCGCCGCCGCCGCCACCTGTCGCATACCGGCGGCGGGAGGCCGCGGGGTCGCCGAGAGCGCGCGCCGAGTGCCGACGAGCCTGCCGGCGGCGCGGGGCTATCGCCCCAGCATCTCGCCAGAGAGAGGGCACTTGCCCCCCTCGCCAGCGTTCACGCAGGCACGCAGCTGCGCGGAGGAGCGCATGCGCGGGGCGGGGGGGGAGAGGAGTCGACGCCCGTGGGGCTCACACGCACGCGAAGCCTGTGCTCCGATTTCAACATCGCCGCGCTTCAAGATCACCAGCTGGAAGGAGAGGGGCACATTGTTATCCAATCGGGACCTCCGAAACTAATAATTAAAGTCCTAATAAAAATTTAAGTCCTTTAAGTCCTAAGCTCCCGATTGGATGGCAGTGTCCCTCTCTCCTTCCAGCCCGTGATCTTAAAGTGCAGCTATGTAGAAGTATAGAGCTGCGCCGCATGGGGAGGTGTGTCCGCTAACATTTACTGGACTAATGGGGCCGCCCGCACACGCGGGAATTGATTATTTTGTGTCGGGGCGCGTCGACTGCTATGGTTATTGGTTCCGTAAGTGTAGTACATGAGTTTATAACGAGATGTGGCTGTGTTCTTCCCCTGATGGATGTCGAGATCCTGCGCCGACATACACGTTAATTTGCTGGAGGGGGGGGTTCCAGGTAACTCCCACTAGCTGAGCACCGTCCCAACCGAGACAAGTTCTAAGCTTCCGACATGTGGGGTAATTGTGCGGTGGGAGGGTGGAAGGGGTGGGGAAAGGACAAGAATGAGGAAGAAAAGATCGCGCTCGGTACATGGCCCTTTTGTCAGGGTAAGGCTCCTGATGTTGATTGGAGAAACCACGGGAAACTACCGATCAGAGCATCTGACCACTAGAATTCTCCTTGAGGCATTCACATAGCTATAGAGATAGTGTCTAAAATCCTGCCACCGTCGGGACTCTGTTTACCTGACAGTTTCACTCGTCATTAGGGCGCGCCTCGCCTTCAACCAAAACCCGAGCAGTCAAAATCGAAACTATTTCCCTTTCCCCGAGTTCCTGCGATTCTCATAAAACCACAGACACCTCTCTCACAAAGCAAGAGGCTACATAGTCGTCTTTCAATTTCTTCCCGCCTTGAAAATTAGTAACAGAGACTCAGTGTAAACACTTGCAAAGACGCAAAAATAAAACGCATACGATACGCACACACAGATGATTATATTTCATTCAACGTAAAACTTAGGAAGTTTTTCACCAGAGGTTCAGAAGCGTCAAATGAATGTCTCGAAAAAACGCCACGTATTTTGAAGATTTATAGAAAGCTTTAAGACAGAAGAGGTCGGATGAAGCACAAAACAGCCAAGTCACGCAATGAAAGAGGCGTATAAGTGGGGGGGGGGGGTAAGAAAAAAAAACTAAGAAAAATGAACAAAGCACCCCCAAAAAACTAAACTGCAGATCACTTCGATTAAGCCTATGTAGTCCGTTAGTTGATTCACCGCAATGAGAGAACGAATAATACCACACACACCTCAACGTTAACGTTTGAAGCGACCAAACAGCAGACGGGTTTGAAATTCTGGTTGCGAAACCACGCAGTTTGTGACGTGCCCACACATTTCCACAATCAGCGGATAATAAATAACTAAACCGTGCAGAAGCAATTCCACCAACTCGCCGGCAACTACTCCCGCAAGCGAGTTTTTTCTCCCGTGCACCGCACTCGCGGCCTCCCGCCCACGCGGCCTCCAACGGGGTTCTCTCCCGCCCCCGCGATCTCGTGAGGGTCGGCGGCGGCGGCGGCGGCGGCGGCGGCGGCGGCGGCTGAGGATGCACGAGCGGCACCGCGCGCGCAGGTGGCCCTCGGCGAGGAAGGCCCTCAAGGCGTCCTCGCCGCCGCGCCGCGCCGCGCCGCACAGGCTCTGAAATGGCTCTCCCCTTACGAGCGGACTTCAACGGCGCCGCGTGCACCCGGAGGAATTGGGACTATTCACCAATGCCTATCCTTGACTCTAATTTTAAATTGTGTAATGATAATGATGATAATATTAAATAATTGTAGGAATAACTGTAGAAATATCGTTGAAATTTAAAAGACTTATCTTGCTCATTTTCTTATTTAAGAGTTAACCAATTCCTCCCCCTACTCTCCCTTCCTTTCTTTCCTTGTCTCCCTTTCTTTCTTCCTTCCTTTCTTTCCTTATCTCCCTTTCTTTCTTTCTTTCTTTCCTTGTCTCCCTTTCTTTCTTTCTTTCCTTGTCTCCCTTTCTTTCTTTCTTTCTTTCCTTGTCTCCCTTTCTTTCTTTCTTTCCTTGTCTCCCTTTCTTTCTTTCTTTCCTTGTCTCCCTTTCTTTCTTTCTTTCCTTGTCTCCCTTTCTTTCTTTCTCTCCCTTTCTTTCTTTCCTTGTCTCCCTTTCTTTCCTTGTCTCCCTTTCTTTCCTTCCTTGTCTCCCTTTCTTTCCTTGTCTCCCTTTCTTTCCTTCCTTGTCTCCCTTTCTTTCCTTGTCTCCCTTTCTTTCTTTCCTTGTCTCCCTTTCTTTCTTTCTTTCTTTCCTTGTCTCCCTTTCTTTCTTTCTTTCTTTCCTTGTCTCCCTTTCTTTCTTTCTTTCTTTCCTTGTCTCCCTTTCTTTCTTTCTTTCTTTCTTTCCTTGTCTCCCTTTCTTTCTTTCTTCTTTCTTTCCTTGTCTCCCTTTCTTTCTTTCTTTCTTTCTTTCCTTGTCTCCCTTTCTTTCTTTCTTTCTTTCCTTGTCTCCCTTTCTTTCTTTCTTTCTTTCCTTGTCTCCCTTTCTTTCTTTCTTTCCTTGTCTCCCTTTCTTTCTTTCTTTCCTTGTCTCCCTTTCTTTCTTTCTTTCCTTGTCTCCCTTTCTTTCTTTCTTTCCTTGTCTCCCTTTCTTTCTTTCTTTCCTTGTCTCCCTTTCTTTCTTTCTTTCCTTGTCTCCCTTTCTTTCTTTCTTTCCTTGTCTCCCTTTCTTTCTTTCTTTCCTTGTCTCCCTTTCTTTCTTTCTTTCCTTGTCTCCCTTTCTTTCTTTCCTTGTCTCCCTTTCTTTCTTTCCTTGTCTCCCTTTCTTTCTTTCCTTGTCTCCCTTTCTTTCTTTCCTTGTCTCCCTTTCTTTCTTTCCTTGTCTCCCTTTCTTTCTTTCCTTGTCTCCCTTTCTTTCTTTCCTTGTCTCCCTTTCTTTCTTTCTTTCCTTGTCTCCCTTTCTTTCTTTCTTTCCTTGTCTCCCTTTCTTTCTTTCTTTCCTTGTCTCCCTTTCTTTCTTTCTTTCCTTGTCTCCCTTTCTTTCTTTCTTTCCTTGTCTCCCTTTCTTTCTTTCCTTGTCTCCCTTTCTTTCTTTCTTTCCTTGTCTCCCTTTCTTTCTTTCCTTGTCTCCCTTTCTTTCTTTCCTTGTCTCCCTTTCTTTCTTTCCTTGTCTCCCTTTCTTTCTTTCCTTGTCTCCCTTTCTTTCTTTCTTTCCTTGTCTCCCTTTCTTTCTTTCTTTCCTTGTCTCCCTTTCTTTCTTTCTTTCCTTGTCTCCCTTTCTTTCTTTCTTTCCTTGTCTCCCTTTCTTTCTTTCTTTCCTTGTCTCCCTTTCTTTCTTTCCTTGTCTCCCTTTCTTTCTTTCCTTGTCTCCCTTTCTTTCTTTCCTTGTCTCCCTTTCTTTCTTTCCTTGTCTCCCTTTCTTTCTTTCCTTGTCTCCCTTTCTTTCTTTCCTTGTCTCCCTTTCTTTCTTTCCTTGTCTCCCTTTCTTTCTTTCCTTGTCTCCCTTTCTTTCTTTCCTTGTCTCTCTCTCTCTTATTCCTTCTTTCCCCCTCTCTCTCATTCCTTCTTTCCTACCTCTCTCTTAAGAGAGGGAAAGGGAGACGAGAAAAAGGGTAAGAATGAAGTCAGAATCGGAAGCAGTTGTAATAGCTGACCAAGATCAGGCGTTGACAACACATTGTGATAATGAGGTTCTCAAAATTTCTAGAGATGAAACGTGCCTCATTTGCCAGGAACATGTAGAAACCATTGATCATATCATCTCAGCTTGTCCAATTCTAGCGAAGACCGAATACATCAAAAGACACGATAGAGCTTGTGGTTATCTCCACTACCAGGCCTGTAAAGCCCTCGAAGTTCCACACACATGCTCCGAATGGTACGAACACTCACCAAAACCGGTGACGTCTGTTGGACTCTGTACAACAAATTCAAACTGAACGCAAGATAGCGGCAAACAAACCGGATATCGTTAACCTGGATTTGGAAGGAAAAAAAAACGTGTCTAGCAGATATTGCTGCACCGTGCGATCAAAATACTGAGAAGAGCACGACATTGATTTATTGAGAACAGCCCACACTTTGCGCAAAGTATTGTAGAGGCACCGACAGTTCCTACAACTGCTCTTAGTTTTGAACTGCAACTAAATCAAATAACACTAATACATTATTTTCTTAAATAATGTAATAGAAAACACATCGATGATCAAAGTACTGCGTGAAAAGGAAAAAAAAAAGAATTTATATGTACAGAATTTCAAGGAACTGAAAGTTTCATTACGATACCAAGAATTATAATGGCATAAATCGCGAAGATAAAATTTCGAATACCCAACCCGCGGAAACCAATATTTATAATTGTACGATGACATCGATTAAAAATTATAGGTCGCGGGAAAGAAACCGATCAAAATGTAAAAATTTAGGTTAATCAAATGAACTTCTGACTACGCAAGAATTTTCAACAATTGTTACTGATACTTAAATAAATTCTGCTTAAGGATAGAAAGTGGTACGTGAAAAGTTATCTTGAGCCTCCAGAAGAACCAGTTCACCGCTTTCCCATCAGAATATGAGAATAACACCGAAAAACTATCGCAAATCACTGCAACGAAGTTCTCAAACGCGTACTGTATTTGTAACTGAATACTTAAGAAGTGACATGCAAGATTCGAAAATTAGGAAAGACGTGAGAGATCTGCGTATTTCACGTACTCAGAGGCATGGGCATAACCAGAGCACGATTTAACAGTTTCCTCCGTGTTTTTTACTAGTCATTCTCTACAACGATTTTAACAAGTCTTCGAAACTAGGACAAGGGCAACTAAAGCATTCCTATCGACATGCATTGAGAAAAACATTAGAGATCACTGCTTGGAGTTCGCATTACAACAGAATTCCCTCTCAACACAATTTGCGAGTGGCAATTACATTGAAACAATCCGTCTTCCAAGAATTCATCGACATTTATACATTCGAAATCAAATATAAAAACAACCGTAAAATACTCTTTGACGCTTAAAATAAAATAAGAGGGCATTAAAATCGAAAATATTTAAGATGTTTATAAAATGTGTCTATAAGGCCTCATTTTATTTTTTTCTAAATTGTTTCTCTTGAATGTATTTATAACAAGTATCTGACGCGAATCTCACCAGACGGTCTCACGCAAGAAACAATTCACTTCCTTCCCACTGCTGGATTTTGAAGTGTAACGTCGAAAAGAAAACGAAACCACGAAACATTCTCAACAAATCGCTGAGTAAACACACCGTGATGTGTATGTTGTTATACTTCATTATTTTTACAACTCCGTGTTACATCGCAAGCACCAACGCTAAATCCAACACAATATTTGTAATGAGAAATACGTGGCGTGAGTTGTGTTTGTCACACAAGACCCTCGAAATATTTTATCCCCTCATTTCCCAGCCCCCTCCCCGCAAAAAAATTTTTTTGTTCTTTTTATTTCATTTTTATATGGAGTGTAAAATGACGAAGCGAGCGGTGGGACCATCTCCGCTGCGAAGTTTAGCGACTCACGACACGGTCACGCCGTCACTCCGAGGAAGCGGCACTCGGCGCTCGTCAGGGCAAACGCCAGCGCACACTCACCTGCAACAGAAAGGGGCAGCGAGATTAGTCAACGTCACAGCGGGCCGGCGCTCAAGGCGCGGGGGGGGGGGAGGAGGGCGGAAGGGGGAACGCCACGCTCCCACGCTCCCGGGCACGCTCGCCAAGTCACAAGAGAAAAGGTCGTTCTGAAATCGTCGGAACGCAATGATGGACAATGAATGTGTAAGGAGCGTATTTTATAGGGTTTTTTTCCTGTTTTGTTTGCGAATGTAAACTTTCTATGAAGACTGATGATGGTGATGGCGCTGATGAAGATACAATTATGAACGGGAAAAAAACGAGTTGGGTTGGCAACAATATAAAAAGAAAGTTCCGTCCGCAAAAGATGAATAACGATTTTAATTCACGATTTCCCTCCTAGGCTAAGAAAACAAAACTTTTTTTCTTATGCAAAATGTATGTGGTCTCTCGAACTTTCGACTCAGACAAAGACTTCACTAGATGTTTCGTAAAATTGAAAGAATATGCAATCATTAAAAAAATAAAATAAAATAATCCCAATATTTTATTTTTTGACAAGCAGACGCAGATACGGTATAGATACACACAAACGAAGCTAAAAAATGTATCTATTCAGCACACGAAGGAAATGTCAACATACCGAATTCAAACACAATGGAAAAGATCCACATCGGAAAAATTTTGTATTCTATTTGATCCATAAGTGCTGAGCTACAAACACATTTATACATTTACGTATTTGTGGAATCTTCCTATAGTGAGAGGTCAATTTCCGTCGAGGAAAGCGCATGCATTTGAGACTCTGGCGACTTCGAGCTGCGAATATGATCCTCTCGAGAACCCTCTCCTCCTGCGCAGCCGCCCGCCGCGCCGCGTTTCGTCCTTCGTCAATTCCACCCGTTTCCCTCACGCGCCGTAACCGGAAAGGCGCCGTAAAAACGCTAGCGGGCCGCGTGTTTCTGTCTGCTTGTTATTGAAGCTCAAGGAGACTTGCCGGTAAGAGGGGTTCTGACCCGGAGGTACCAGTTTTGTGACCCTCCTCAAGGCAACGAGTTGGAGGTGGTGGCGGCGGAGACGCAGGCGGAGGTTGGGGCAGTAGTGCTGGCGACGGAGGCGGTAGTGTAGGTGGAGGCAGGTTAAGAGTGTCCATTGTGGTGGTAGTGGTACGGGTGTTAGTGGAGGTAGTGGTGGTAGATGAGAGTGAGGAGATAGATGTGGTAGAAGAGGTAGTGGTGGTAGAGGAGGTAGTGGTGGTAGAGGAGGTAGTGGATGTAGAGGAGATAGTGGTGGTAGAGGAGGTAGTGGTGGTAGAGGAGGTAGTGGTGATAGAGGAGGTAGTGGTGGTAGAGGAGGTAGTGGTGGTAGAGAAGGTAGTGGTGGTAGAGGAGGTAGTGGTGGTAGAGGAGGTAGTGGTGGTAGAGGACGTAGTGGTCGTAGAGGACGTAGTGGTGTAGAGGAGGTAGTGGTGGTAGAGGAGGTAGTGGTGGTAGAGGAGGTAGTGGACGTAGAGGTTGTAGAGGTAGTGGTGGTGGCGAAGACGGTGGCGGTTGGGAAGGCGGTGGCGAAGGCGATGGCGAAGGCGATGGCGAAGGCGATGGCGAAGGAGGTGGCGAAGGCGGTGGCGATGGCGGCGACTGAGGCGGAGACGGAGGCAAAGGCGGTGAAGAAGGCGAGAATGAAGAGATGTCACCGACCGCAGGGTTCGCAAGATATACCTCTACACTCCAGCAAACTCGCAGAAGTGAAGACCTCGAAGTGAAGTGGAGTCAACGTCGGTGCAAAATGTCACGTTCAGCAGGTTTTTGGGGTTAACGCTCCGCGCAATGATGACGCGAAACGTAAAGGCGTTTTATCCCCGCGTATACTACGCAATCTCATCTTCGGCCTGCGTCGTTGATCGTTTGACCAACTCTTTCACCTATTAGTATTATACACATGATTTAATAAGAAGAAAGAGAAGAATAAATTAGAAGAGAAGAAGAAATGTCTAAGGAACAGCGATCTTGGAAATAACATATCTAACCGCCGTCATTTGACCTTAGTTGTATCAGTTGCGATCAGCATAACAAGAAATTATAAAACCCATTGCAAGACGTCAGTTCTTGTAACACGAACACGACGCACATGAATGGTGAAATTATTCTATGCTGCCACTTGTTGCTAACCCATTTGAATAAAACAATGCTTTCGGCAGATATCAAGAACAAGATTATGTTCCGAAGTAGGAATAAGGCGCTTCATTACTTAATGTGCTCCCCATTTTTGACATGCCAACCTTAAATGGAACGATTACTACGAAATTTCAGCACGTCCGGCAAGAGGACGCCAGAACATAACAAACGCCGAGTCTTAAGATACACAACACTTCTTATTGCGTATATTAATAAATTCACGCCTTCTGCTAATTGTCAAAAACGAATATTCTATTCCACGCACAAACTAAACACGTAATTTCTGGAATGTGCTGACCGTCATTGAAATTCCGATAAAATTGAATGATAATATTTTTGTTTCAATGTGCACAGCCAGGAACTCACCGCACTTTAAGCAGTACAGACATTTAATACCGGCTAGAAAAACAAGAATTTCAATGCAGGCTCGAGAAAAATATTTGGTCATGTGACACTTCCAGTTCAGACCGATCTGGTACTACCACCACGATTGCTACATCACGATGTCATTTTGAAATACCGTGTATCGATTATCGTGATAGAGAGTTGAAGCACGGCGGACCTTACAGCAATCGACAAAAATATCGAAATGAATACGGGGGTGAAGTCGAGAAAGAGGTATAGCACAAACGTTTAGGTCGAATTGAATGAGTATATACTTGTTTCAACGTGCACAGCCAGGTGGACATCAAAACTAACTGCATTTTAACCGCAGACTTTCAATACAGGCTCGAGAAATGTGACATTGCATCTTGATCAAGCGCGTGTGAATCGGCCGTATCTTATTCTGGACGGCGCCGCCCCTGTTCCGCCCGGCCACTGGAAACCGGTTGTGTGTATTGCACAAGCCCCCCCCTTCCCCCCTTCTTCCCCCACTTCCTCCCTCGGGTCCCGTGCCCCTCCCCCGCTTGTAAATAAGACGATGCCCCACGCAGCCAATTCTGTGATCTGAATTTATAATGAGATAGTAAAAAGGCGCGGGAAATACGCGGGGAGAATCCAATCTTTTCTGTGGCTCTCTAATTAGACAACAGGAACAGGCGTGCTTACATATCGGAGGAATTGCCGGGGACAATAATTTATTATTTTTACATCGGCGTTATTGGCGGATGCGCCTTGGGATAAGTGAGGTAATTTACCGCTTGAATACCCGTTTGCGGAGTAGCAATCGGCATTCGATGGAGCGACCCGTGGACCGCGTGTGTGATTCCGTTTCGTAGTGATAGTTTTTTCTACTTCGAATGACGTGAATCTGTGCGAAGCGGAAGAGAACAAAATATGCACGTATACGACTGTTTTTGTGTTCGCTTGTAAATTGTATTAGGTATTAATTAATCCAGTTAAAATGAGTTACATACTTTGAGTGAAATGGTAAATATTGAGATTCTCTCAGCCTGGCAGGATGATTAATTTATACCCGGCAAATATTCTGGCATTCCTAATACATTCGCACGCACTCACCATTTTACCATGAACGTAAAATGATACATTAATCACTTCGGGGTCCGGACAAGTCTTTTCTAAGTTTCCCTTGAGTGAGATATCACATATCACGGCAAGTCCGACAACAAGGGACAACGACGATGGGTAGAATTGATTGATTGATTGAATAGGGTTTAGAGAGCACTTCAACGCGATGGGTAGGAGGTCCCGCCCAACTACCCGTTGAACCCCTTAACCACTAAGGACGTAGATGTTGCACAGAAACTCAGAAGAAGGGGAATGCCGTTTGTTAGGGTACTGCACCGAAATTCGCCTGGCATTGTTCGGAGAAACCGCGGAAAACTGCCGATGAGAGCAGGTGGCCGCTAGAATTCTCCTCCCGACGCGTCTGAATTCGACCAAATTATCTATGGTCCGATTAAAATAAGTTGGTGATTGACAGTTGCGAATGGAAGGGACCGACGTTGACTGTTTGCATACCACTAAGCACGTGTTCCCGGGACACGAAGATAAACACTTGAAATACTTATTAAAGTAACCAAATCATACACTCATATTGTACGAGGTTACAGCTTCAGAAGTAGAATATATATATTAGTATAATCAGTAGTATATTATTTAGTAAGTAGTATATTATTTTAATCAGACCGTAGCCAGTGTCAAAAATCCTACCACTGTCGGGGCTGGAACCAAAGGACCTTCCGGCCAGAGGCACTGCAGTGTCACCTTTTGATGCCCTGAGCCGGTGGTATGATGCATGGGCGATGAAGCAACGGTGGTATGAGAGTCTAGGGAAACGGAGCCACCCAGAGAAAACCCGGCGCGAGCCCGCTGTATCCAACAAATCGCACGCGGGTCCACCGGGAACTCCCTGCCGCCACCCAGGGGGAAAGCGACCAGTTTGACCACCGGTGGAAAAGAGGAACCGGAACGTGCCCCCGCGCGTAACTGTAGTTGTCGGGAATCCGCCACGCAAACGTGTTAATATAAAAAGCCGTATGCAATTCCCCCACCGCCCCTCCCCCCGCCGGAAGTAGGCAATGTGGGAACAGAGGGACGGCCCTCGGGATGAAAATGGAATAGGGGTCGTCCGTAAACTACCTAACGCTATTACATAACGCTAAAGAGGGGGAGGAGGTTTGAGGCAACGTGACGCTACGTTACATAGGGGTAGGGCGGGTATTGGCTCATTGTTACGAAACATTGATTTTTTTAAACATTAGATGAAATAATTGATTTTTTTGTGACTTGTACTAAAACATGAAAACATTAAGTAATTAATTTAAAACCAAAAAAAGTTATAAGATGTAAATTGTCACAAATAGTGATCTTTTTTCATCACTTTTTTGTTGAATCTGTAAAATTGCGAAGAAAATATTCAAAACTGATATGTAGTTTATTCTAAAATCCATTTAAACTGGCGCAGTAGACTCTCGTCCTTCCTTCACTCACAACTGGTCCCCAATTCTTGCGTTCACAAGGGAGGGGGATGTTGCTGGAAGCGTATCGTAATTATTAAGGGGAGGGTTCAAATGCGCTTTACGGGTGCGTTACAGGGGGGAGAGGGGGTATTCAAAATACTCCAAATTTGCGTTACGTAATTTATGGACGGCCCCATAGAGTACGGAGGGAAATATTAAACGGAAAGGATCGCCCTTAATAGGTTTTTCACGTTTTAAGGGATATTGTTCAGGCATCTGCTTGAAAATGAAGAGCGGAAACCTGGAATGCAGGTAATCAGTAGCCGAGTTCTTACAAATTTGAGTAATTGCTTTGATCCAGCTACGTTCTTGGTGTCCAAAGTTCACCATCCCCGGGATGCATTCCTAGAAACTAACAGTCACAGAAATTGTAGTTGGAAATTTCTTTTCGATAAAACATGACATTTTTCTTTGCATATTCCAAATATGATTTCTAAACGTCGTCGGCTCCAATGGGGCTCCTACTTAAGACCTCCCAGTGTACAAAGGCTCCAGCTGCCCACCAGCTTCTACGTCTGCCAACACTCCCGGTATTCCGTGATTGCTACGAAGGCTATTACTTGTGTTTTCCTTAAGCGGCGGTAGCAGATGACCATCAGTGTGGTCCAGCACCCTCCCTAGGTTGCCGGCTTAGCGGCATTCCGTCGCGCTTCCAGCACCCTGCCTCCGTTGCCTCCCCAAACCTCACCCGTCCAGAGCGCGCAAACGCCCGGCCGCAATGCACAGGAAAACAGTTTCCGAAACGCATTCCCATTTCAGCTCATATCCCATTAGCTGCAGAGGCCTTGGCATTTTTCCCAGATATTTATCCCACTAATAGCCGCCTGACCGTTACTTGATCATCGGCCTTTCCTCTCCACAGTTTCTCCTCTCGCAGCGTTGGGCAGCAGACTATTTGCTGGATTTGTAATGGGCGGTGATTGATTGTAGATTCCACTGGAGCTGCTGAATATTACACCAATTATCGAGAGACTGGTATCATGACTAAATATTAAATTCAGGTAGTTCTGAAGGTCAATTTTTCATCTTTCAAAATACTTCTTCCTGGGGCTCGGAAACGTCCTCAAAACATGTTTTTGTCATAGTACAGAAATTGAAAGTTATCGAAAATTGTTTGCAGTCGCTGAAAATACATACTGCACTTACTTTATAATAGTAGATAACACTTTTCCATCAATTTATTTCCCTCACATTGTTCATTTCATAATGTCTAACTCCGGATAACGGTTCCCCGAATCCTGCATATTTAAAATAAATAATTTTGCAAAATAATTTGTCATGTGTCACTTCCAGTGCAGACAGATCTCGTACTATCAGAACGACTTGTGCATCCCGAAGCCGAATATTTTTAAAAACCGTTTATCGATTATCTTAATATGGTGTTTAAGCAGCTTGTAACCTACAGCCATCGACAAAAATATCGAAATGAATTGCGGACGATGTCGAGTTAAAGGTTTACCAGAAACGTTTAGGTCGAAATGGAAGACGTTTCGAACTGTGGCGACACAATATGCGCTAAATTCCCGTAATGCCACAACCGCTTGATTCGACAAGAGCTGCCCAGTTATCACTAATCTATACGTATACGTGTATCATTATAGAATTATTGTATTATTAAATACATATAACTAATGTCATATATACATTAAAGTGCATTAAACACTAAATTAGTGCAATTTAATGAAGTTGAATGTAACCAATTTCATGTTGTATCTTGGGAATACAGAGCTGGCAGCCCACACTGACGCAGAATTAAATCACGCAAAGTTGATGTGAAATTGATCGACTGGCAAGAGCAGGGAGTCAAAAGTGGAGCCAATTGCTGAACGCTACGCTGTACATGAAGTCCCTCAAATTCGTCACTAGGAAGCGTATTTCTATGCTTTGCTTATTTTTGCCCATTCCTTCAGTGCATAGCGGATTTCTTAACATTTGGTAATAATGCGATGCTGCATAGAATAATGTTAGTGCATATTTGGCCGATTGTTTTCTGTTGGTGCATATTCGTGTAATTATAGGAGTATATTTTGCATATTTCGTTAAAATAGAGACTCATCTATAAAACGTTTCATGTTTACATATAATCTATTTATTTGTGAGCGTTCATTGATTCGAAACAGCTTCTCAGAGCTTGTGAGTGTTTTGTTTCCTATTGATGATAAAACACTCGTGCAAATGTAGGATATTTCTTGATACCATTTTTTAAACCAGTCAGAAGAAATACCACAAGACATACAATGTATTGCACTGAAGTGAATATTTACTTCAACTATTTCTCTCGCGAAGTAGAGTAGATTATATTACGTTTACACAAAAATATATCTTTCCATTTCAAGCATGCTTCTCCTGAATTTTATCAAAAAAGGTTTATACAGGAAATGCAATATCGTTAATTTTAATTGCACATTAAAATGCATATTTCAAAATGTTTAGGTCATAAATGCATATTCTTAAAATCCATTCCAAGATTTTTTAGGGCTTTAAAATCCTCTCCCTATGCATCACCCTCCCGTAACCTGCGTGTACTCTAAGATCTAAAACAGCCCCGCAACGAAGAGCCGTGTTCTTCCAGCAGGCAGGCAGGCGGGAGAAGGCGTCGCGCCGCAGCGCCAGGAAGCGCGGCCAGCTGGCGGGGGCGTGGCGGGCGGCCCTAAGCGCAAATCCGGCGGCGCGAAAAGCCCCGCGGAAGACGCGGCAGCGGCGCGCGCCGCACCGGCGGCCAGCGGGCCGACGCGGGGCGCAGGGCGGGCAACGCTCCCTGTAATTGGTGGTGGTAACAAGAACATCGATGTTGAAAATTAAAACATCGACGTTCATAATTCATGACCTACAACCGTCGGTGTTTGTGAACATCGTTGTTACTAAGCATTGATGTTCATAATACATCGACCAAAAACCATCGATGCTTTCAAACATTTTAACATTTTCGCTTTTAAACAACCGAGATTTTTCAGCCGCTGCCTGCAGAGGTATTCTAGAGGCCGGTTGCCCTGAAGAGTAGTATTCCGCGGTTTCTCTGATCAGTACTAGGGGAATGCAGGAGTGAGCACCCTAACACCCTAACAAAAGCACCACAGATCGCGAGCGAATTTCCTTTATGATACCTCCTTTCAGCCTACACACACACACGTACTACACGCACTACACTATCGTATATATCGGGAGAGAGTTGGGAGCTAGGAGCATTGCCCCGCTGGCGGAAACACCTGGAGGCGGGAAACATCTCAAGCCGAGATGTAGTTCGGCACCGGATTTCATCCTCCAGCGGGAACGGGACCCAGCCACTTCTAACACGCACTACAATTACGAGACCAAAGCCCTTAACGCGCCCGCAAGCACAAAACAATCGCGCGACCCCGGAGTGACGCAGCGGGCGAGACGCGACGCGTCGGCGGAGCACGAGCAGCCGGCGAGGGCGCGCTGGGTGGAGGGGAAGACGCGGCGATAGCGGAAGGCGGGAACAACGCGCTCGCCTGGCAGCAGGCGCTGCCTCACGCGACGCGACGCGACGCGACGCGCGCGGGCAAAACGCACTCCCACGCAGGGGCGGCTCCAGCCAATCACTGGGACGGGGAAGGCATCACAGATTTTGTTAAATAATAAACATGTTTATTATATTGTGTACTGGTTTTGTAGTGTATATACGATAATATATAAATATCGTTTAAATAATTACATCAATTTATTATAAATAAATATTAAAATCAATAGTGCCACATAAAGGAAGGTCACAAACGAACACCCTAGGCCTTTGGGGGGGGGGCATGGCCCCCAACATTGCACCCACGAGAGTCCGGTTTACACGTACCGGAGTTGCCACAATCGGTAATACACCGAGAAGAATATAGTTATAATTCCCAACATTAGGATATTTCGAATCATCGTATTTGATGAAAAAGAAAATAATAGACTGAATTGATCCCTGATTAAGTGAATTGTGTGTGCAGTTATGTAATATATGCCCACGATGCTGTAGCAAACTGGGCAAAGAGGTATTTTCTTTGAATCACTTTCAACTAACTGGCTGTATGCAACACACAGGAATCTGTTGGCTGCAAAGTAGTAGTTTTTCGAGAGTAACTACGGTTGATAATACTTCATTACATTCAAAATTCGTTTTTAAGAATTATTTAGCAACATTCAGTCCAGAAACTTTATTCCACGATCAAAAATGTAGTGTGTCACAAATTTCTCAGGGTCTTTCCACCTTTAATCTCAACTGATGTAAATTGTGTGTTAGCCTGTTCTTGCCCACAGCCCTAGTAACTTCCTCCAGCAGAATTCTGGGGTTTCGCAATTCGTTTACAATGTTGCTTCATTCCATTCGTACAAATGTGAAAACTCACTAACGTCGCTCCTTTTCAAAACATCTACTCGTGCGATAGCTCGTAACATTACAAACCAGTTGCACGATAAACTATTTCTGAATGAAAACACGTTCCTCCGCTTTCTTCTCGATTCGGACCACAGTGCGGCGGTAGCGGCGGCGACAAAAAAATCGCAACGTGCGAACGACTGGCCGGCCGCCCCCTAGCAGGCGCGCGGGGCTCCCGCTCACACGCGTCGTTGTTCGCGGAAAGCGGCATCGATATGTACGCGCTGCAACGCGGCGGCGTCTGGCGAGCGGAGCCACTCCCGAGCAGCGCTCCCGCCAGACACGCGGGCTTCATTTGTCACACGCACCACGAGACAGACAAGAGAATGGTCCGCCGCGTCATCTCGGAATTTGACAGCATTTTTGTTTTGTTTCGAGTGATGGTTAATATCATGTGTGGTTCATACGCGAATTTCCTGCCACCAAAATAAACTTAGTAACTCTCCACAATAATGGATTTTTTCTTAAGAGGTGCTTACAGTGGGGAATTGAACAGATCACAGAAGGTGAAGGTGACGAAGAATTATAGAAAAATAATCAAAATGTGAATTGTTCGTCTTCGATTTGTATTTGATGCATCACTGAATGGTAATTCCTTATCGTGCGATAGTACATTAATGGACTTTTTGGTCGATACACTCGTATACATCGAACCAACCCGTCATATTTCCTAAATGTATTATGTGTAAGAAGAATAGAAGGAGAAAAAAATGCATTAATAAAATTTTGTTAAAATTACAAACAAGAAGAATCAATTGTGCTTGTAGCATGGAGCACACTCGTGGCCGTTATGTGGAGAACTTCACGTTCACCTACATAAATAATTTTTTTAAATAATATAAACTTCCCCTCAGCTTAATGACCCAAATGGGGGCAGGAGCCTTAACTACCTAGAGACCCTGAGACTTGAAGTCCGTGTACCGCCACCGGTCCAGTCACGATGCAGACGCCACGCCGCCGCCGCCGCGTCGGCCGGGGCCGCGCAGGAGGAGGCGGCGACGCTCCCAGGAATTTTGGGCCATGGCCGCCGCCGCCGCCGCTCCTCCGCCGGCGATTTGGAAACGCCGCGACGCGGGCGGGCGGGCGGGCGGCAGGGAAGGCTGGCGGGAGCGATGAAGGGGGATACGACGAAAGAAATGGAGATGGCAGTGGTGAAGGTGCTAGTGGAGGCGGTGGAAGAGGTGGCGGAGGTGGAGGTGGAGTGAGTGAGGGGACGGAGATGATGGAAGCGGAGATGTTTGGGGGCCAGGGGTGAGAGAAGCGGGGTGGAGGGGAGCTGTGGTGATGGCGGTAGAGGCGAAGGGGTGGAAATGAGGGGAGCGGTGACGAGGAGGGCAGAGGTGGTGAGGGGAGAGAGGCGTGGAGGGCGGCGGTGGCGGGGACGGAGGTGAGGGTGGCGGAGGTGAGGAGGCGGAGGTGGGAGCGGAGGACGTGACAGAGCTGAGATGATGGGAACGGAGGCGAAGGGATGGAGGTAAGGATGGCGGATGTGATGAGGCGGAGGCGAGGAGAGCGGAGGTGATGGGGCAGTGGTGACAGGAACGGGGGAAAAGAGGGGCGGAGATGAGCGGGAACGGAGGTGAGGATAGGGACGGAGGTGGTGGCGAGCTGGGGCCGAGACGGAGGCGATGAGGTGGGAGCGAAGGAGAGAGTGGCAGTTGAGGCGGAGGGTTGCGCGATTCGCAACGCGGGCGGCGGCAGGGGCGAGGGAAGGGGGAAGGGGCAAAACATTCACGAGTCTTCGTTATCCTCCGCCAGTCACGGCGAACCGCCACACACATGCATGTAACACACCGACCCGAATTAGGAGTATTAACCTTCTTTCTTCCATCCTCACATTTCCGAAGGTCTCCCCGGTATTTCGACGGAATTATGTAAAATAATTTATCAGTATTTTTATTATTATTATTATTATTATTATTATTATTATTATTATTATTATCGCGCCATTTTGAATATCCGATGCATTCCTCCATTAACAGTCTACATAAAAATTATGTACGTACTATTTACAGCCAATCGATTTCAGAATATAATGTACTGGAAAAATATTTGAAAATAAAATACAAATTATTTTCTCAGGTTTAATCTGATATATAATTTGTATCTCTAATATTCTGGATCATTGACTCAGCTTTTCCCTTTCTGTTGACATCATGGTCCAGTGCAATGCCATTCTGTCTCACCGTTTTTCCAAACGCTCCTTCACCGAACTCGTATTGAGAATTTTTTAATCAAATCTTAAGACCGCAAAAAGACAAATTCCCGGCGATCGCAATAAAATTATACGGCACATTTCCACCCCTTGATTAAAATAGGAAGAATATACTGCCATATTTTACTTTTATATATGTTAACAAATCATGAAATATAAATGTAATATTCAATGTAATTTTTGTTACAAGTTTAACAAGCTTACAATTCTTGCACATAATTATATTTACAACATAAAATTAAAATACATTACCAATAATAAATATAAGCTTATCGTAGAATAATGAAACTACACAAGACGCACGGTTTCAAATTACACATTTAGTTTGCCGCAGGTTGAAAAGGTTGAAAAACGCTGTTTTAAGCGTTCAAACATCCACCACGGCGCAAGCACGCGCGGCGTAGAGAAGTCGGCAGCTGGGCACACAGCGCCAGAGAGCGCTCCTCGAGGAAACGACCAGAGCGCGCGGCCTCCCTCCTCAGGTGAGCACGCGTCCAACTGCCGCATCCAGTCACGAAACACAAGACACCACGGAAAGGGAGAACGTCAGGAAAACACGTTCTTCAGTACAACCAAATTACAGATTTCAATGAAGTAAAAAGTAAGCAAATGTTTCATTAAAGAATTTTAGTCATCGTTGTCGTAGATTTATAGATTTCGATGGCTACGACAGCGTCAGTCGTACAAATATCAGATTGCGAATATTACAGCAAACCGAATGATGACAAATCATTACTACAGTTCTTTGACATAGGTTTCCATTCGTTTGTAACTCTATTCAAATTTTGAGAATTTTGAGGTCCGCTACACAATCTCAATTCTCAATCATCAATGGGATGGACTTCTGGAAGAGAAATCAAGAAGCAAGACTATTATGAGAGATCTCTGCGGGCTGAAGATGGAGATAACTTTGCCGCAAGTATGAATGTGTACATGGCGAGTGTCTTCTGTAAGGCGTCAATCGACTATGCTCGACATTTACTGACTGTCTCCTGTCATGTCTAGAAACTTTAAGCGCACCCGGCATGTGGAAATAACAGCATTCTGCCCTATGAAGCGCTGTCCGCAGGATTTCACACGACGCCAGTCGTTGTCTAGAGAACTGTCGGCCTATTATATACGTTCCACATAATACAACCTCTTCAGAATGGGCTGCGGCACGTGAGGCGTAGGGAAAGCGTCCGGGTTCAATATTCCGTCTCATCCCAACCGACCGTCCGTCAACGAGTGGGCGAGTTGTGGGTAGATGCGAAAGCGATCGTACAGAGAAAGTTATGTAATGCTGCGGCGAAAAACTGTAACGTTTGGGCACAAAACGTTGTTTTGAAGATACCTGCCATACAATAAGTTGATTTTCCTTGCTCCTATATGTAGTAAATGGTTTCCTCTCACGTTGTGTGGTCGGAATACACGTTTTGTGGGTCCTCGATTCAGAAAAAGTGGTTTACGGCAAAACATATGTTTGTCCGTCTACCGGTGAACATACTATACTTAATCGAGGGTATGATTTTAACCAAAATTGATATTCTCCCATCGATCAAGTTAGCGTCGCAGCCCTTGAATTTTTTGTGTGGGTATTTTTACTTAAAGCCCAAACGACATTTCCATTTTTTAAATTGGCTCCAATTTTTTTCTTATATATAGCTAAGCACATTTATAAAATTGCGCAGGATCGATTTCCATTCAAGTTACGAAATTTCGAATAAAGCAAAAGTATAACTTTTTGCAGCGTCTTCCTACAACTTCAATATACAGAGTGTCCAGAAGCTTCCGTTACAAAAAAATACCACAAATTCTGTGTTGCCAGACATGAAGAATGGCAGGTCCAGTTTTTCCGAACAAAATTTTGTCTTTGAGAAAATTGAGTTTAAAAATCACTTCCGGGGCGCGAAATTCAAACCGGTCGCAACGACACTGCAGACAGCGGCGTCACCTTCTGCGCGGAGCATTTCCTCGTTTCTCCGCGTGAACGGTGAAACAGTCGAGTCTGAAAAGCATCGCGTTGCTTACACTAGAATACTTAATAGTATCAAGTATTTGCAGGTTCTATTCAATAAATATTTTAAATGTACGTACAGAATATCGAGTTTTGTTTAAAATGATAGCCACGGTACACGGCGGCGTAAACATAAATGATGAACATGATCCAACATTTATGAAAAGATTGAATCTCCTGGAATGCTCGAATTGTTATTTTTAGCACATATTAATATGAACTAGTGCTTTGGGCTTAAGATTGCCACGTAAATGATAGTATCCTGTAGATTATTCTAAATATCGTGATACACTAAGAAGCATTTAGGAGATAAAATATTCGTGGCCGGAGTCATGCAAATGATCTGCGCAAACCAGCCCTGAGGAACACCACGACAAGATGGTCGAAACGTCCGCACTACAGCCTTCGACGCGGCGTCACCCAGACGCAAGTTTTGAATTGGCACTAGACTTGTGCATGGGACTTATTTTAGAGCTCCCTGATTGGACTAGAGGCGGCGCACGAAACGCAAGCGACACATCTCTCTGAAACACATACACTTTGAAGAGACAGCTTGTGCATTCGAAAAGAGTAGTGACAGGGCGCTTGTTGGAATATTAGTGCGGTTTATGGAAGAACAATTAGATGCATCAAACAGTTAAAAAACGTATAACTTATGTAAACCGAATTTAATGGTAATCCTTAATAGAAAAATGTTGGGGCAGTTTATTAGTGCAAAAAACATACTTATCAAACAGCTTCCCATACTTGAAAGAAATTGGGATACGTATTGATATTTGAAGGAAGAAAAACAATTTTAGGCAATTTTGTGGGAACAAATTTAGACATATTAGTAAAAGCAATTACTTTTATTCTTCTCTTTTGACTTCCATGTTTACAAAACGGGTTGCAAGTTATCTCTTATTTATTTCACACCTCGCAGTAGAAACTTAACCCCAAACTATTTTTTACATTAACCAACTTTCATAAACCTCATTAATATTCTCACAAGCGCCCTGCCACTACTCTTTTCGAATGCACAAGCTGTCTATCTCTTCAAAGTGTACGTGCTTCAGACAGATGTGTCGCTCGCGTTTCGTGCGCCGCCTCTAGTCCAATCAGGGAGCTCTAAAATAAGTCCCATGCACAAGTCTAGTGCAAATTCAAAACATGCCACCCGGACAGCCAAGATCACTCGTCTTGGGAAGACGCTCGCCGCTGCTGCTGCTGCTCCTCAGCAGTGCGGCCACTTCACCCCCTCCCAGCAGCCCGCGCTCGCCTGCCCCGTTTCGCCCTGATGGACGTTATTACGGGCGGCGCAAATTATGAAAACGAGCCCCGCGAAGCGGCTGACATCCGGGAGTCGAACACGCAACCGTCTGCCCGTCACGCCACTGCCCCCGCCCCCGCGCCCGCCCCCGCGCCCGCGCCCGCCCCCGCGCCCGCGCCCGCCCCCGCGCCCGCCCCCGCGCCCGCCCCCGCCCCCGCGCCCGCCACCGCGCCCGCCCCCGCGCCCGCCCCCGCCCCCGCCCCCGCGCGCCACAGCTCGCCGCACGGTGGTTTGAATGTCGCAAAGAGCGGACAAATTCATTTCTTTCAAACAGCTCAATTTGCGGGATTCAAGCACATAAAATGAGCTAATTTCAAACTCAGATATCTCTATTTTTTCTTAAATTAAATTAAATTAAATTATTGTTACGATGAAAATGCTGACACTTGAATGAAGTATATAATACACCAGGTTTCTTAAAACTTCTTAAAATATCAACGGGATCACGTCAAAAGGTTGAGGTAGTTCAAACTGTCTATTCAGCTCCTTTCGAGAAAAATAAATTACTTGGATATACAAAAATTAAATATATAAAGGCACAATAAATAATTGTACAAAAGCTGTTGTGATGAAAAATGACAACATAGTTATAGAAAAAAGTTTGAAAGTTGAGTTGTAATCTTACGCAAAAACAGGTTGGCAAACATGTCAACAACGAACATTGACGACTTCGTACAGAAACTATTTTGCTATTTCATATGGGTTATTGAAGATAATGAACAATTCACCAAGAATAGCAACGAAGTGCTCCACTAGAAGAGAAATATGTTGAATTCCAAACCAATTAATTGCACGGGAACCTGTACTAGAAATTTATTATCATCCAGGCGGTGGATGGGCGTTCGCGTTGAAAATCCACGTCCATCAGGACTCCATCCTTGGACTTCGTGGACTAGGAACCTATCGTCACAAAAGTTATTTTATTCAAAGGAGAAGTTTTGTCTGTCTGTTCCCCAACCCGGACCATAGTGCGCCGCCCGCTTCGATAACCAGTTTGCTCTCGCGGAGCGTTCGCCGACGGCCGTTTGAGGGAGAAAGCTCCGGAAAAACGCGAGCACGTTTCTGGCCGTTTCGGCGCTGTAGAACACGTCCCTACGCTCTGTGCGCTGTCCGCGTATTTGTCGTTCTTCTGTCCCGCCGTGGAAGGCAAGGAAACAACTGAACTCGCTACGCCTGTCACCTGTCTACTACTGTGTCGTGCGCTGTATGAAGAAATCAAACATTTTCGAACTTTCGGTGTTACGAAGTTGCGTTGCGTTCTGTAGTAGAAAGAGTGCACTCACGACACAACTGAAAATACATATATTATTTTCATCAGGTTTCTCTCATACACGGGCGCAAAACAGATCGAAAGTAAATAGCACATCAAATACAAAAACAACAATCTTTTTTTTTAATCTATTTACTGCCTGTTCGACTGACAGGTCTTCCGAGGTTTTAAAAATAACAATTAGCTTCCTTGTTGCAAGCTTGCTAGAGTTGGTCTCTCGCACATTGACTTGCACATTGCACATTGACGCACTTGCTGGAGTTGGTCACTCCCAATAGTTAGGGCAAAACAAGTATTGTAAGTTATAATTTAATGATTTTGGCAGAATGTATTTATAATTAATATTGTCAAAATATGGAAATGAGAGAAAGTAGTGTGTTAGTTATGTGTGTTGTAACATGCAGTATAAGGAAAAGGAGTAAATTTATGGAGGTCTGAATCGGGCGTTCTTAATTGGGAGAGTGCAGCACAGTATTCACTCTACACACGAGTAGCGATGAGGTTTGAATACACAACCTTATATTTCTCCGAAATCGATTTCCACATTCTAAAATAAGTAAATGAACGATATTCATCGAAAAGATTGCAATCTTTTCTTCCTCGTCCGTATGCAAAGTGAGAGCACCAAACTCCCGAAACGAGACCCTCGAATCGCCGGCTCGCACTGACAGGTGGAACGCGGACGCGCAATGCTACGGTCCCACAGATCAAGGCTTTCCTAGAAGCGTGCGACTCCACCTCTGCATGGCAGGACAGCGCTGTAGGTCCCCTCAGGGAATCCCTCGATTGCGAACGTGAGAAAATCTGAAACTACCCTGTCCAACGATAGATACAAACCCAACTTTTGCTTTTATTTACGCATCCAAGTACATATCACTAACGCAATTTCACTTCGGAGCATCACATTAAAATTACACGAAAACTGGCATCGTCTTTTCTCACCGGTATTACGCATTGCTGGGTTTTTCTCATTGAAGCCCGTGATAAATACAAATATATACAAGACAAAAATTAACTTACTGTGTACCGTATGTAAACGTACGTATGTGCGCAGTCTAATTCGTTTGCCGACCAATCTGCAGATTTTCATCTCCGCTTTTGTATCGCCTGTGCCACCACTCTATGGAAAATCCCAGCCGCCTTCATTCTATCTCTATCTTCAGTGTTTCAGAAATCATCTCTGCTAATTCTGGAAGGGATTCGTTCCAGAAAGTCTCTCCATCCTAACTTCCTCCAACGCCGTCATACTTCCACTGCATCTTCGTCAGACATCACTCCAGTAGCACTTTGTCATCTGAGAAGTCGTCACCGAAGCCCTTTTGGGGGACCGGAACGCCGAGTCCCCGCCTGCCACGCCTCGGGTCTGGCCCGGGCGCCGCCACGGACGCTTCGCCCCAAATCAGCTCCGTGGCGAACAAGAAGGGAGAATTTCACTCTCGAGCAGTACGAGTGAATGGATTACATGAATGGAGTGAAAATAATGAATATAAAGAATAAAAGTTGTTAAAACGAAAACAAACAAAAAAAAATAATATTTCACGAGAAAGTAAAGAAAAACAATAAATAACTACCTTTAGGAGTTTTAGGTACGCCAAAGAGCATTCGATTAATCGTTGAAATAAGTCGACGTTGGTTCGAATATTTTATATGAACTCTCTGGTTACTAAGGCCACCAGGCAGTAACACAAGACTTTTAGACAAACAAATCCCCGCCTCCACAAGGCGCTAGCGAGAAAGGGAGAGCGCATAAGTGGCCCCGCGCCCCCTGTCGCTTCACCCAGAGCGCCCTCATCCGCGCTTCCCCCGTCGCCGCTGCGCCTTGTTCGCCCGAGGAATGCGCCCCCTCCTTTGTCTTTGTTCCGTTTCTGGATTTTCGTGCGCCCGTGGCTTCTCGGAAACTCCCGCCGTTTACTTTGTCGTCGCAATCGATCTTTTTAGTATGCTAATGGGCGCGGGCGGCGGCGGCCCGGGCGACGCGGGCGTGCGGGTGGGGTGGGTGAAGTGGGTGCGAGGGAGGGAGCGGGGAAGGGCGTACGAAGGCTGGAGGTGACTAGGGGAGAGAAAAGACGAGGGGACGAGGAGAGACGTCGGCCGAGTGAGGAGGAAGCGGGGAGAGGCGGAAGGCGGAGTGGAAGCGGCGCAGGGGACGGGCTCTCTGAGAAAAACGAAGCGGCGCGGACGGCGGCGGTAGGGGAGATGGTGCGGCGAGGCTTTGGGTGGCGGCGGCGGGACGACGGAAGGGCGATGATGGGACAACCGCTGGGCAATGTAGGCATCTTGGCGGTGGTGCGGCGATGACGTGATGAGAGGGGTGGAGAGGGAGACGCCGGGAAGATGGCAGGCCATTGACAGGGCAATGGAGTGACGAGGGTAGGAGAAGGTCTGGCCGAGGGCAGGGCGAGGGCAGGGCGAGGGCAGGGCGAGGGCAGGGCGAGGGCAGGGCGAGGGCAGGGCGAGGGCAGGGCGAGGGCAGGGCGAGGGCAGGGCGAGGGCAGGGCGAGGGCAGGGCGAGGGCAGGGCGAGGGCAGGGCGAGGGCAGGGCGAGGGCAGGGCGAGGGCAGGGCGAGGGCAGGGCGAGGGCAGGGCGAGGGCAGGGCGAGGGCAGGGCGAGGGCAGGGCGAGGGCAGGGCGAGGGCAGGGCGAGGGCAGGGCGAGGGCAGGGCGAGGGCAGGGCGAGGGCAGGGCGAGGGCAGGGCGAGGGCAGGGCGAGGGCAGGGCGAGGGCAGGGCGAGGGCAGGGCGAGGGCAGGGCGAGAGCAGGGCGAGGGCAGGGCGAGGAGCAGGGCGAGGGCAGGGCGAGGGCAGGGCGAGGGCAGGGCGAGGGCAGGGCGAGGGCAGGGCGAGGGCAGGGCGAGGGCAGGGCGAGGGCAGGGCGAGGGCAGGGCGAGGGCAGGGCGAGGCAGGGCGAGGCAGGGCGAGGGCAGGGCGAGGGCAGGGCGAGGGCAGGGCGAGGGCAGGGCGAGGGCAGGGCGAGGGCAGGGCGAGGGCAGGGCGAGGGCAGGGCGAGAGGCAGGGCGAGGGCAGGGCGAGGGCAGGGCGAGGGCAGGGCGAGGGCAGGGCGAGGGCAGGGCGAGGGCAGGGCGAGGGCAGGGCGAGGGCAGGGCGAGGGCAGGGCGAGGGGCAGGGCGAGAGCAGGGCGAGGGCAGGGCGAGAGCAGGGCGAGGGCAGGGCGAGGGCAGGGCGAGGGCAGGGCGAGGGCAGGGCGAGGGCAGGGCGAGGGCAGGGCGAGAGCAGGGCGAGGGCAGGGCGAGGGGCAGGGCGAGGGGCAGGGCGAGAGCAGGGCGAGGGCAGGGCGAGGGCAGGGCGAGGGCAGGGCGAGGGCAGGGCGAGGGCAGGGCGAGGGCAGGGCGAGTGCAGGGCGAGGGCAGGGCGAGGGGCAGGGCGAGAGCAGGGCGAGGGCAGGGCGAGGGCAGGGCGAGGCAGGGCGAGGGCAGGGCGAGGGCGAGGGCAGGGCGAGGGCAGGGCGAGGGCAGGGCGAGGGCAGGGCGAGGGCAGGGCGAGGGCAGGGCGAGGGCAGGGCGAGGCAGGGCGAGGGCAGGGCGAGGGCAGGGCGAGTGCAGGGCGAGGGCAGGGCGAGGGCAGGGCGAGGGCAGGGCGAGAGGCAGGGCGAGGGCAGGGCGAGGGCAGGGCGAGGGCAGGGCGAGGGCAGGGGCGAGGGCAGGGCGAGGGCAGGGCGAGGGCAGGGCGAGAGCAGGGCGAGGGCAGGGCGAGAGCAGGGGCGAGGGCAGGGCGAGGGCGAGGCGAGAGCGAGGCGAGGGCAGGGCGAGAGCAGGGCGAGGGCAGGGCGAGGGCAGGGCGAGAGCAAGGCGAGGGCAGGGCGAGGGCAGGGCGAGGGCAGGGCGAGGGCAGGGCGAGGGCAGGGCGAGGGCAGGGCGAGGGCAGGGCGAGGGCAGGGCGAGGGCAGGGCGAGGGCAGGGCGAGGGCAGGGCGAGGGCAGGGCGAGGGCAGGGCGAGGGCAGGGCGAGGGCAGGGCGAGGGCAGGGCGAGGGCAGGGCGAGGGCAGGGCGAGGGCAGGGCGAGGGCAGGGCGAGGGCAGGGCGAGGGCAGGGCGAGGGCAGGGCGAGGGCAGGGCGAGGGCAGGGCGAGGGCAGGGCGAGGGCAGGGCGAGAGCAGGGCGAGGGCAGGGCGAGAGCAGGGCGAGGGCAGGGCGAGGGCAGGGCGAGGGCAGGGCGAGGGCAGGGCGAGGGCAGGGCGAGGGCAGGGCGAGAGCAGGGCGAGGGCAGGGCGAGGGCAGGGCGAGGGCAGGGCGAGAGCAGGGCGAGGGCAGGGCGAGGGCAGGGCGAGGGCAGGGCGAGGGCAGGGCGAGGGCAGGGCGAGAGCAGGGCGAGGGCAGGGCGAGGGCAGGGCGAGGGCAGGGCGAGGGCAGGGCGAGGGCAGGGCGAGAGCAGGGCGAGGGCAGGGCGAGAGCAGGGCGAGGGCAGGGCGAGGGCAGGGCGAGGGCAGGGCGAGGGCAGGGCGAGGGCAGGGCGAGGGCAGGGCGAGAGCAGGGCGAGGGCAGGGCGAGGGCAGGGCGAGGGCAGGGCGAGAGCAGGGCGAAGGGCAGGGCGAGGGGCAGGGCGAGGGCAGGGCGAGGGCAGGGCGAGGGCAGGGCGAGGGCAGGGCGAGGGCAGGGGCGAGGGCAGGGCGAGGGCAGGGCGAGGGCAGGGCGAGGGCAGGGCGAGGGCAGGGCGAGGGCAGGGCGACGGGCAGGGCGAGTGCAGGGCGAGGGCAGGGCGAGGGCAGGGCGAGAGCAGGGCGAGGGCAGGGCGAGGGCAGGGCGAGGGGCAGAGGGCGAGGGCAGGGCGAGGGCAGGGCGAGGGCAGGGCGAGGGCAGGGCGAGGGCAGGGCGAGGGCAGGGCGAGGGCAGGGCGAGGGCAGGGGCGAGGGCAGGGCGAGTGCAGGGCGAGGGCAGGGCGAGGGCAGGGCGAAGAGCAGGGCGAGGGCAGGGCGAGGGCGAGGCGAGGGCAGGGCGAGGGCAGGGCGAGGGCAGGGCGAGGGCAGGGCGAGGGCAGGGCGAGGGCAGGGCGAGGGCAGGGCGAGGGCAGGGCGAGGGCAGGGCGAGGGCAGGGCGAGGGCAGGGCGAGTGCAGGGCGAGGGCAGGGCGAGGGCAGGGCGAGAGCAGGGCGAGGGCAGGGCGAGGGCAGGGCGAGGGCAGGGCGAGGGCAGGGCGAGAGCAGGGCGAGGGCAGGGCGAGGGCAGGGCGAGGGCAGGGCGAGGGCGAGGCGAGAGCAGGCGAGAGCAGGGCGAGGGCGAGGCGAGAAGCAAGGCGAGAGCAGGGCGAGAGCAAGGCGAGAGCAGGGCGAGAGCAAGGCGAGAGCAAGGCGAGAGCAAGGCGAGAGCAAGGGAGAGAGCAAGGCGGGGGGCAGGGCGAGGGCGAGGCGAGAGCAAGGGAGAGCAGGGCGAGAGCAAGGCGAGAGCAGGGCGAGAGCAAGGCGAGAGCAGGGAGAGAGCAAGGCGGGGGCAGGGCGAGGGCGAGGCGAGAGCAAGGGAGAGCAGGGCGAGAGCAAGGCGAGAGCAGGGCGAGAGCAAGGCGAGAGCAAGGCGAGAGCAGGGAGAGAGCAAGGCGGGGGCAGGGCGAGGGCGAGGCGAGAGCAAGGCGAGAGCAGGGCGAGAGCAAGGCGAGAGCAGGGCGAGAGCAAGGCGAGGGCAGGGCGAGAGCGAGGCGATGAGTGGAGGACGCGACCGCGGGGCGACGGGCAGGAGATGAGGCGGGCGACGATGGAAGGGGGCGGGGGAGGCGGCGAGGCGGCCTTCCGGTGTTTACCGAGCTTTTTCGGCGCTGTCCACTGAGTGGAAGCTCCTTGGGCGGCGGAGCGCGCAGAGCTGGCGTCCTCATGCACCGCCTTCCAGCAGACCTCTCGCTCGCCGCCCTCGCCGCGCTCCCCACCTCGCGTATTCTGTCCGTCCCGTGTATCCGTGGTTTGGAGGTACGCTGTTTATTTATTTATTTAGTAAGCATTCATCTACCTTGTGCACACCACCAGAAATCGATCAGTTGGATGTCAACACAGTGACACTCGTAGTTTATTACATTTTTCAAAAATTATTTATTCTCTAAGCTGCACGTTGCGGATTCTATTGTGCAATTTGCAACCGTTGGGATAATGAGTGTGTAGAATTAAAAACTATAAGTAATTATTAAATGCGCGCCCATGGAAACTGCTGGATGATACTCCCACACTCAACATCAACAATGGCGCCATATTTGGGTTGCGGCTATGTTGTTTCTTCTTCTACGATACAAATGAGTGCGTTCATTCGAACACAGTTTAAGGCTGCGTCTGCAGGTGTTCAATGAATTTCCATGGCCTTCGTAACGTATCTGATGAAAGACGCAGGAAACTCTAAAAAACATAACGCCACTTGGACTCGTCCCGAAAAACCAGCCTCGTCACAGCCGAACCCGCCGCCGCCGCCCTCGCCGTCCCCACCGCCACCGCCGCCGCCCGGGCGCAAGAAACCCTCCCGAAATCTCCGCGGGCCGAAGGCGGAGCAGGGGCTAAAGACGGCGTGAAGTCTAATTTCAAAGCTGCCCGAAGCCGGTCAAGGGCCTTCAAGGTCTCCCGGCGGTGCCAACATTCCGCGGCGGCAGGCCGAGCGCGGGCCCGGGCCGGACCCAGGCGGCGGGCGCGGGAGCAGGAGGTCGCCGCTGCCAACCTAATTCGCGGGGACGTGCAAACCGGTTCCCGCATTCCGGAGCTCGGGCGGGCGCCCGCGACTCGCGGCGTGCCACACCGCGCCACCACGCGCCGCGGGAGAGCCGCATCGCGCAACGCCAAGCCACGCCACGCCACGCCATTCCACGCCACGCCACACTACGCCATTCCACGCCACACTACGCCATTCCACGCCACACTACGCCATTCCACGCCACACTACGCCATTCCACGCCACACTACGCCATTCCACGCCACGCCACACTACGCCATTCCACGCCACGCCACACTACGCCATTCCACGCCACACTACGCCATTCCACGCCACACTACGCCATTCCACGCCACACTACGCCATTCCACGCCACACTACGTCATTCCACGCCACACTACGTCATTCCACGCCACACTACGCCATTCCACGCCACACTACGCCAATCCACGCCACACTACGCCATTCCACGCCACACTACGCCATTCCACGCCACACTACGCCATTCCACGCCACGCCACACTATGAAATTCCACGCCACGCCACGCCACACCATGTCACACGACGCCATTCCACGCTTTGCCACGCCACGCCACGCCACACTACGCCATTCCACGTCACGCCAAACTACGCTTTGCCACGCCATGCTACACCACACCAAACCACGCTACGCCATACCACACCATATAGTTACAAGCCGCCATGTCGCTTCCATCCTGCGTTCGAAACCTGAGCACTGGAGCTGTTAGTCTTCGATACAATTACAGCCAGTTCAGTTGTTATGTACGCATCGTCGCGGCAGTCAACGTTACACTGTTTGGGAGAAAATCTCAGGTCTTGTATAAGTGAGAAACCATTGGACGTTATAAAGTATGGTGTTAATGGGAGGGTCGGGTAGCTACCTCGCCTCGCCTCTTCAGCGTCACACGACACCACCCTAAACCATGACGCACCTCTCAGAGAATCATCGCCCGTCAAGCAGTGCCACGCACGCTCTTCCACAATTACTGAGCGTCGCGCCATAGTATGCCAGTTTGTTTCGAATCATGAACAATGGTATTATTAAGAAACAATTTGTAAGATTGTTGCTTTCCGGCCTGAGAGGCAGTGTTGTGTTGGAAAGAGTGTACCATTGCTGTTAACATTCTGAGTGGTGGCACGATCACAGGCGATATGGTTGCAGGTTCATTGGTGTAGGAGCGATCTGGTTCCCGATTCATCAGCTGGTTACACTCTCGAAGCGGGAAATTAAACATTTAGATTATAGTCCCTAAGAATATAGAATTGCGATTGGTGGAACCGTGGCGTGTCACGCCAAACAGCGTCAGGGCTCAACATCGCTACTGCACTTCCACGCGCCACGCTGCACCAATCCAACGCCACGCCACACACTGCCGCGCTCGAAGTCGAAACACTGAGAATTTTCGAAGACCTTGACCTCCTTTAAACAGTTATTTTTGTATTATTGCAACAAAACACGAGATCTTTTTATGCTCAGAAAGAAGTACACTTTTTTTTACTTGTGAGAAAATGTGAGAGGTGAGAAATTTGCATTTGAATATAGATCGCAAACACCCACGCAATGCAACGTCCACAAAATTGAAGTTGAAATTTCTCATCAATGCTAAAATCATCGAATCTAACATATCCCTATACATTATATTTTAATTTTGCTAGCAGGTCCCTACTGTCCTAAGGGACGAACCTCGAAAAACGTCATCTTCGCCATCCCGCCGCGCCCTATTCCGCTCCGCGAAGATCCGATTCCCCCTTCTCTCCCCGCCCAGCACTTCGGTGAGTCCCGCCCCTCCCCGCCCAGCAACTCACCGCCCCTCCCAGAAACCGTCCCCTCACAAACGCTCCGCTCCGCCCCAAGAGCTGCAGTCGGACACGTCCAGCACCATCCCGCTCCGCCCAGCTCCGCTCACTACGTGCCGCTCCGCTCCACTCCGCCCCGCCCCGCCCCGCCCCGCCCCGCCCCGCCCCGATCCATCCCGCTCCGCTCGGATTTGTCTCGCCCCGCCCCGCCCCGCCCCGCTGCCCCCGCTTCAGCCGTTGCCATCCCGCCCCAGGGGCTCATATCCCGCAGCACGTAATTGATGGAGGCATTCGGTCTCTCTGCCCCCTCCCCGCCCCCCGGCCGTTCGAGACCCGGTTTCGACCGCCCGCTCCCCCGCCTCCTCCTCCTCCTCCTCCTCGTCGCCTTTTCTTTGCATCGGCGATCGCTCGCAGCCCGCCATCGTTCACAAATATTAACCTACATTTACGGGAAGCCGCCCGATAAAAATTCTAATTAAATATTATGCACAACCCGTTCGCCTGGATCGAGGTCGGTGGCGGCGGCGGAGGCCGTACAATCAATCGCCCTGCCCGGGAGATGAGGACCCGAGGGCGCTGCGAGTGATTTGGTAGGAGGGCGTTGGAATCTCCGAAACTGCCAAAAGGTAGATGTTGCAACAAACTGTTACGACCCGCAAAACGAAAAGTATAAATATTTTGTTCCATTTTTAATTGCCGTCAATCAGAGCAACTTTCAACGATACTGCTTGCAAAATCACACTATGTATGCTTTTCTGTGCTTTTTCCATAGATAACACAACGTATGCACTGGACATTCGCGAGGCGCGTATCAACCAGCGAACTTGTCCAAAAATGTCCAATGCACGACTGGTATTTTATAAGACTATTCCGCAAATGATATTGCCTCTCAAACAGTTTCAGGATGCGCCAACTATTAATTATATTGTCGTCGTGCTCGGAGTGCACACGGAAATGCTTCCTATGACTGGTGTGATTCACCAGCTGAGAGGTGGTAAAAAAATCGATAAGAAAAAATTATAATTTTGGGGGCATATGCTTCCTCGATTGGTGCATATCAGGTGTAACGCTACTGGTGTTAACTTCACGAGAGGAATAGTCGTACTCTTGTACGTTCACAGTGCTCAGTAATTTTCTTGAGTTACTTTGAAACTAGTTCACAAAATCTTATTTGAAACAAATATTTATTAAATAAGCAACTTTTTTCTCTTAATGTACTGAGTCCTAAAATTATGTTGGTATTACATTATCTTTTCCAATAAGATGTCTCATCTTCAGAGAATGTCTACTAGGCGAATATTTTTTGTAATTGTGCCATTTCCCTGAATCCTTGTGTGCAAATGACGTCAAGAAGTTCTCGATATTTAAAAGAAGTCATAGAATTTTATACTTTCCTTTGCCCAACTTACGCATGACGCCAACCAAATGATACGGAATTTATTTTTATTTGGTATTTCTTCTTTATTTTTGAAATTATGTTGGAGACTTAACGAAAAAATTTGAAACCTACTATATAGTAAGGGTCTACAAGAAAACAATAAGTAATAATATAATTACGGTAAAATAGTTTTTCCGAAAGGGACCCGGGCGGGGGAGAATAGGACGGGGCGGGTCAAGTTAGGGCAAAACTGAACAAGACGTAATGGGAGGTGGACGTGGCAGTACGGGAGAGGCGGATGAGAAAGAGAAGGCAGGAAAGGACAAGTTAAAAATCATTGAATTCCGACATGACGTAACGAGTTCGTGATATCAAGGAATTTGTGACATGTTCTACTGCACTTATCAAGAACGGATGTCGCTCAAGTTTAAATAAGACATTCCAATCATTATCTGCATCGAATCGTACATCCTAAGGGAGGTAAGTTATAGTAATTGTAAATGTAAGGTAATTGTAATGGTAAGGTAAAGCAACTGTGATAAACATGTAAGTGGCGTCAAAATACTAACATAACCGGCGCATGTCACGATCTGAATTTCTTTAAGTTCCATCATTTAGCAGAGAAAACTAGGAATTAATACACTTTATTCCGCCCAAGACTGCAAATTCTACTTTGTCGGCTTGTTTGCAGGTTGTTGTTTTTATTTAAAAAAACACTGCCATTTCCATAAACCATTTACTGTTTTAAGTAACATATGAGTATTTGAAGACATTAGTTCTTAATACTGCAAAAGACAAACAACGGGATCCCATTCACGATCACCGTGCGAACACATTTGCTGTTAAGTGCACAATTACGATTTGCATTTGTATGAGAAGTTAGCGCGCCCCTATTGCGAACACAAAATGGAAATTCAAAACAATATCTCACCCACGTAAATAATCATTCAACTCGCCCAATGGCGTTGTAAATCACCTCGACGAGGTGTACATCATTACCTTTCGCATACCTCTCCGCCCCGCCAGCTTGAAAGTATTCTCCACTCGGCTTTCGCTCTTGTTCTTTTTCCGCGGAGCGATCAGCAATGTATTGAGTGTCACTGGTCAGATTATTTCTCGAGTGACGTCAGCATTCAATTGTCTAGCTGACGGGTAAGTATTGCTCATTGTGTTCGGTGCGCACGGCGCATGCGTCGATTGTTCAACGAAGCGCATCCGAAGGCGAGGGAGGACGCGGATCGAGCGCCGAGGCGGCCAGCTCCACACTGTTCAGTTTCAAACCGCGTCGACTGCGAGAGAATGGAGCAAGTGTGACCACTGCGATTGGCTCGAGGGACCGCGTGGAACGGTATTTTGCAAAGCGAACTTACCGACGGCTTTCTTAATGCCAGCTACTCAGGTCTTTCGGCACACTTCGTCAGCGAACGGCAACCAATGTGTGAACTAACGTTAATATATTTGACTCCGAATAAGCTGATTCATCTTTTTTGTTTAAATAATGGTGGTCTGAATACAGAATTATTGGCAATTATTAGCTGGGAGTGCATGTATGGTCTGTTAGATCCAGGATTTATAGACTTTTAATTATTGAAAGACGTGCTCTTCAGTAGAAGACCTCCCTAAAGGACTGAGATATCATCTAACCTCATGTTCATTTCTGAGTAATTCTGTGTTTTTAATTTTAACAATCGTTTCCTTGGTAAGCACTGAAAAATGAACTTGTCTGTCGCTTTGCGCCGTGTGTCCTTAGCGCGGTGTCGCCTCAGTGGTTACATGTTGGTAAAAGAGGTCACTCGCTTAAATCGCAGTTAAATTCATGTTACAAAAAAATGTTTCGAGGTCGTTTAGTAAAAATTAAATATCATGTGACTGATGAGTAAAAAAGGATTTTCTTTTTACCCAAGCAAAAAACATTGATACCAAATAGGCATAAATGACTGTTTTCTGCCGAATACCGCGTGAACTGACCTCAAATTTTGCACACCCAGCGTTCTCAGGTTACGAGCAAATGCATTCGATGTGTTTTCAAGAACAGGCAACAAATGCCAGTGACAATTTTCTCTTGCAATTTGGGGTCTGCCTCTCGTTAGGAGTAAAACCAAGATTTTAGATTGGAATTCTCTACGAAGAGTTACCTGTCAGATTCAACTACTTACATTGAAACGTCTCAATTATTCGAGTATTTCTTTCCCAAGATAACCAAATTTGCTTGTTATCTTAGTTACAAGAAGCATGTTGAACTTGTTGAATATTCAATTATTAATCGTGTCTTTCTTTACCAATTGGTTTTAAGCATTTGTATACGTTTGTCTTAATTCATGAATTATGTTCACAAGAATCGGCCCAATAGTTTTTATTTCATTTCCTCTCGCCACACGTGTAATTTATCAGTCAAAAGTTCCTGCCCTATGGCGTAGAACTGAAAAAAAAGGAATTGACCGAGCCCATAAAATGTCTTGACACGCAGCAAAGGGCACTTGGAAGGGTCACCCCGGCCTTCCCTCGTCACCCCGCCCCCAGCTGCGCCAACCACAGCAGAGAAAACTTGTGGCCTGCGCACTCCACACCACGACTCTTTATGCTCTCTCATTTGTGTTGGCTACAAGACCGACAGAAAGCGTTTCCAAAATAGCTTTCAGAAGGAGAAAAAGAAGAATGAAGAGGAAATTGAAATAACTTGGAATGAAAAAAATATTAATAACTCTTCGCCTCTCATCTACCAACCAAAACTTTAGAGCTAATAAAAAGGAATATTAATAATACTATTTACACATAGAATAAGTAACAAATTATTAAACCAAGAATGAGTAGTTGGTAGTTCACTTCAATAGGTTCCATAAGTGAACTCTTGAGCTGTATTTTTTCTTAAGCTATGAATATGACCTGACAGTTCGCTGGGTAATTGGATTCTAACATGAGTAAGAGTAACACTATTACTTTCAATCGTTGTATTTCAAGAATTAATGCTTCACAGCTCAGTTAAAATTCTTCGACACACTGAAAAAACATTTATCGTTACATGAGTAAATTTCTAACAATATTAGAAATAATTTTATTGTTAATCAAAACTGTTCCCGACTTTGTTACAAAAGTATTCGCTAAAATTTGCAAAAATCACTCCGTAGTTCAACAATCGCTTAAAAAACACTGACTAAAGAAAAGAAGGAAAGCAGGTGTTCCACACCTTATACGATCACAAAAACACATACTGTAGGACTTGAAAGAGCCCGCAGCGCGGGCAACACGATCCACGGCGCACTTGCCCTGCGTCGCCGGCCCCCGCACCCAGGGTCAACGCAACCTGGTAATTAAACGGGATTTAAACGCGAGCGTTTTTACTTTCATTACCATATCTCCTGCGCGTCGCTGTCAAAACACGCGGCGGCGGGGCGCGCGCGCGGAGGGTCGTCGGCGCAGCCGAAGCCGCGAGGGGCGCGCGGGAGGCGCGGAGATTAAACGTCAACCGAAATAATTTACATTAAATGGGCGGGCGCCCGCCAGCCGGCCGCCCCGGGGGAGAAGGGAACCACGGGGGCCCGGCCGCGTGCCGCGCCGCGCCGCCCACCGGGACGGGCCACGCTCACCAGATGAGATTTGGACGCCACCGCGCCCCGCCGGGACGCAGAGGCGGAGGAGGGGCTGTTGGAGGGGGGTGCGGTGGTGGTGGTGGTGGTGGTGGTGGTGGTGGTGGTGGTGATGGTGGTGGTGGTGGTGATCGTGGTGGTGGTGATGGTGGTGGATGGGGTAAGGGGTGGGGAGGCGGTGGTGATGGCGGTGATCATGATAGCTGCACGCCCATCGGGATGGGACGTAACATGACGTGAAGGGACGTGACGTGACGTGACGGGACGTGACGTGACGTGACGTGATCCACACACCAGGTCGCGCGAGCAGATGAGATTTGGAGACTCAGGTGAAGCGGTCCAGGAATTGTTGAAGGAGGTGGTGCTAGTGCTGGTGGTAGTGGTGGGTGTAGTGGGATGCTGCTGGTGCTGGTGAGTGTGGTGGGATGGTGGTGTGGTGGTGGTGGTGGTGGCGGTGCTGTTGTCGTTGTTGTTGTTGTTGTTGGTGGTGGTGGTGGTGGTGCTGGTGAGGAGGGGGTAATCCTTGGACGCACCACACATTTACTGGGCAGTACTGAATGCATCCCAATTTGCTTTTTTCCAATTACGAAAAGCAGTATGAAAATTTCGTATGAATTAAAGTGAAAAATAATATTTCCCAATAAAACAAAATATACAATCCAAAATATCCACTAGGTCGAATTTTCTTTAATAAATAACAAAAAAAAACAAACAACAAACTTATATGTTCTTTTGTTTTGTAACCCTGTCGAGATTTATCTGAAGAGCCCACACTACGTATTAGTGGCATCTACTCGAACCTTCAGCGATTTCCGATCCAGAACCACAGTGTCACCATTTCTGTCAGTCCCTAACACGCCACAGGGATTCCTAATGCGCCCTGCCTTCCGGCTGTTCCCCCTAGCGGCTCTCCCTCCACCGCCATCACCGCGCGCCTCACACCGCAGAGCAGCGCCGTCTGGGCCCGGCCGCCGCTTCCGCCGCCGCCCACAACCAGATGAGAAAGTCATTTGGGGTCGTTAGCGACTGATAGGATACGCTCCGCGGGCGCCGGGAAGTCGTGAGCAGCCCTGCGGCCGCCGCCGCCGCCGCTGCCGGACCCAACACAAACACCCGCAAAAAAAAAGCCACCGCTTGTGCCTGCTCAGACTCGAGAAATCCTTCCGCTCTTGGATGTTGACGCGGCAACACACCGATGCAGTGTTTGGGATCGATATCAACAACAAAACGTAATATTACGTCGAAAATATTAAGCCTAACGTATATCAATATTTCAATTATACAATATGAAACAAAATGACATGTATGCTCTGTGTCTGAATACTTAATGACACCATTTTCATACAAATGTCACACTTAAAATGCGTCGTTCATTTTTTCCCCCTTCAAAATAATTTTAGTTATAAAATTATAAAATAGATGTTTAGTTTACTGACAACATAATTTATGCACCAACAAACAATTGTTTTGTTTTCTAGAAACTATTCTATTCTATACATACTCAATTCTCAGAATATCAGATCATCAAACTGGGTAATTGGTTCCATCACGCGCCCATCTTAAAGTCGCAGAAATTACATGAGGAACGAAGGAATATTATGCTTCAAGTTTACAGTACTTCTAACAATACTTTGTTTCGAAACTAGCTTTTCTTTAGAATGCACCAACTACTGATTTCATTTGTTTTCCCAATACGATAGATTACGTATTTCTGCTATAACACAATTTGTTTTCGTGAAAATCGATGATCTTGATATCAAATACGATGGCCCGTCCAAGTGCATAGCTTTTCTTTATTTGACGTCATCTTGTGTCAGACTGCAGCTGTTCCTTTCTGCGATGCACGCTCGTACCTACAGCTAACTATAGGCCAGATGCATGTGTACTTATCAATGCAATTTACACGGGCGCGGGGTTGCGCTAACAGCACGAACAACTTGCGCCCGTGCACGGTGTGAATGAGCCTCATTGTCAGTCGCATCCGGTTTGGCCGGGCCCTCAGCCGGTGGTGCAAATTGAAGATTCTCTGCTTTCAAGGAAATCGTTTGTCTCGACGAACACAACCATGTGTTCTTTATTAAAAGAGCCCAATGTAGAAGCAGCTTCTCTTCGTAATTTTACTTATTGAAATGTTGCAAGTTGTATTTGCGTTCCGGAGGATGAGATTACTTGCTAACAAGTTCATTAGCGTATTGCGGAGTCACGAATGTTGAAGGAACGAAGCTTGTTTCGTTGGTATTCCATTTCGAAAGCAGTCAAGGAATAAACTGGGCTGAGGAGTGTGTATATTGTAAGACACGGTAACATTAGGGCTCCATAATGCTGGCTAGCACAAGAGATTTCATTTCTTGTTGCATCCAACGTGACCAACATGTGAATGAATTTCACGAGGTACGGGGCAATGACCTGTTATAATGAAAAAAAAAGCAGCAATATAATACTGAGTTACACGTTTGGATTGCTTTTCCTGCAAGCAGAGTTAAAATGAATCAACACGCCGCAACGTCTAAGCACGCGAGGTATCTTTCCGCATAGAGGAATCGAGTACCTGAATCATTTATTTGTACTGGGTTTGAAATACACGAGTATTTTTCGATATCTTAAACTTTAGCAAACTCCACAACAACAAAAAAATATTCACTCTGCAAGAACATAATAAATATTTTAATCAACATTCAGACTTCCAATTCAAAGTCTTTAAAAATTCGCCAAACTTCGACATGGAAATCCAGTATTTGAAAACAACTAAATTTGAATAACCGCAAAAGATGGGTAATGATTACTCAGGGATATAAAAAACGAGAAAAATCCGAGTTACGAAAGTTCAAGTTCTGTTGGCTGCACTGATAGCGAGAAGGGGGGGGGCACAAACAAAATCAAACGTATTCATTGTGAACGACGATACACACACCTTTCCTGAGTTCCAAATTTATCTTTACAACCAAAATAAATGAACATCGATTTTTCAACACGAAGGTAAGTGGGCTATTTACCAACTTAAACTTCAGTGAACACTACAACTATTCTTTCTTCGCATGAAACTATAAACTCACTATCCTGAGACACGCGTTATTTACTTAGCATACAGAAACAAGGCCCTACATCAATATTTGTGTGTTCTCTGTTTTACTAGTAAGCAACTAATTGTCACAAAACATGTATCCTAGAATATACAAATCATCAACACAACCAATATCCACAACATGACACTCAATCTAAAAATAAATTGTTAATAACTAATTATTTACCATATCAGTGCAAAGGACATAGCATAAGGTGAGCGGGGCAGCGAAGAGGGAATCGGGATCGATGGGAGTAGTTCGATTGATCGATTAGTGATCCCGGGGGTGTCAACTGCTAAGGTCATAAGTGTAATGCGTTTTTCTTCGGGAGGTGACGGTGATCTGCCCCCGTGGGATGGGGAGATGCGGAGTCGGCGTGCAGGGATTTTCTCCAACCACCTCTTCGTGTCGGAGTAGTTCGAGAACCGAAACGCGTGGTTTTAGACGGAGTGGGCAGGAATGCACTCCGATGGCAGGGAACGTGAAGCCGGAGTGGGCAGGAATGGACTACAATGGCACGGAACGTGAAGCCAAAGTGAGCAGGAGTGGACTCCGATGGCAGGGAACGTGAAGCCGGAGTGGGCAGGAATGGACTACAATGGCACGGAACGTGAAGCCAAAGTGAGCAGGAGTGGACTCCGATGGCAGGGAACGTGAAGCCGGAGTGGGCAGGAATGGACTACAATGGCACGGAACGTGAAGCCAAAGTGAGCAGGAGTGGACTCCGATGGCAGGGAACGTGAAGCCGGAGTGGGCAGGAATGCACTCCGATGGCAGGGAACGTGAAGCCGGAGTGGGCAGGAATGGACTACAATGGCACGGAACGTGAAGCCAAAGTGAGCAGGAGTGGACTCCGATGGCAGGGAACGTGGAGCCGGAGTGGGCAGGAATGCACTCCGATGGCAGGGAACGTGAAGCCGGAGTGGGCAGGAATGGACTACAATGGCACGGAACGTGAAGCCAAAGTGAGCAGGAGTGGACTCCGATGGCAGGGAACGTGGAGCCGGAGTGGGCAGGAATGGACTACAATGGCACGGAACGTGAAGCCAAAGTGAGCAGGAGTGGACTCCGATGGCAGGGAACGTGAAGCCGGAGTGGGCAGGAATGGACTACAATGGCACGGAACGTGAAGCCAAAGTGAGCAGGAGTGGACTCCGATGGCAGGGAACGTGAAGCCGGAGTGGGCAGGAATGGACTACAATGGCACGGAACGTGAAGCCAAAGTGAGCAGGAGTGGACTCCGATGGCAGGGAACGTGAAGCCGGAGTGGGCAGGAATGCACTCCGATGGCAGGGAACGTGAAGCCGGAGTGGGCAGGAATGGACTACAATGGCACGGAACGTGAAGCCAAAGTGAGCAGGAGTGGACTCCGATGGCAGGGAACGTAAAGCCGGAGTGGGCAGGAATGGACTACAATGGCACGGAACGTGAAGCCAAAGTGAGCAGGAGTGGACTCCGATGGCAGGGAACGTGAAGCCGGAGTGGGCAGGAATGCACTCCGATGGCAGGGAACGTGAAGCCGGAGTGGGCAGGAATGGACTACAATGGCACGGAACGTGAAGCCAAAGTGAGCAGGAGTGGACTCCGATGGCAGGGAACGTGAAGCCGGAGTGGGCAGGAATGGACTACAATGGCACGGAACGTGAAGCCAAAGTGAGCAGGAGTGGACTCCGATGGCAGGGAACGTGAAGCCGGAGTGGGCAGGAATGGACTACAATGGCACGGAACGTGAAGCCAAAGTGAGCAGGAGTGGACTCCGATGGCAGGGAACGTGAAGCCGGAGTGGGCAGGAATGCACTCCGATGGCAGGGAACGTGAAGCCGGAGTGGGCAGGAATGGACTACAATGGCACGGAACGTGAAGCCAAAGTGAGCAGGAGTGGACTCCGATGGCAGGGAACGTGAAGCCGGAGTGGGCAGGAATGGACTACAATGGCACGGAACGTGAAGCCAAAGTGAGCAGGAGTGGACTCCGATGGCAGGGAACGTGAAGCCGGAGTGGGCAGGAATGGACTACAATGGCACGGAACGTGAAGCCAAAGTGAGCAGGAGTGGACTCCGATGGCAGGGAACGTGAAGCCGGAGTGGGCAGGAATGGACTACAATGGCACGGAACGTGAAGCCAAAGTGAGCAGGAGTGGACTCCGATGGCAGGGAACGTGAAGCCGGAGTGGGCAGGAATGCACTCCGATGGCAGGGAACGTGAAGCCGGAGTGGGCAGGAATGGACTACAATGGCACGGAACGTGAAGCCAAAGTGAGCAGGAGTGGACTCCGATGGCAGGGAACGTGGAGCCGGAGTGGGCAGGAATGCACTCCGATGGCAGGGAACGTGAAGCCGGAGTGGGCAGGAATGGACTCCAATGGCACGGAACGTGAAGCCAAAGTGAGCAGGAGTGGACTCCGATGGCAGGGAACGTGGAGCCGGAGTGGGCAGGAATGGACTACAATGGCACGGAACGTGAAGCCAAAGTGAGCAGGAGTGGACTCCGATGGCAGGGAACGTGAAGCCGGAGTGGGCAGGAATGGACTACAATGGCACGGAACGTGAAGCCAAAGTGAGCAGGAGTGGACTCCGATGGCAGGGAACGTGAAGCCGGATGTGGGCAGGAATGCACTCCGATGGCAGGGAACGTGAAGCCGGAGTGGCAGGAATGGACTACAATGGCACGGAACGTGAAGCCAAAGTGAGCAGGAGTGGACTCCGATGGCAGGGAACGTGGAGCCGGAGTGGGCAGGAATGCACTCCGATGGCAGGGAACGTGAAGCCGGAGTGGGCAGGAATGGACTACAATGGCACGGAACGTGAAGCCAAAGTGAGCAGGAGTGGACTCCGATGGCAGGGAACGTGAAGCCGGAGTGGGCAGGAATGGACTACAATGGCACGGAACGTGAAGCCAAAGTGAGCAGGAGTGGACTCCGATGGCAGGGAACGTGAAGCCGGAGTGGGCAGGAATGGACTACAATGGCACGGAACGTGAAGCCAAAGTGAGCAGGAGTGGACTCCGATGGCAGGGAACGTGAAGCCGGAGTGGGCAGGAATGCACTCCGATGGCAGGGAACGTGAAGCCGGAGTGGGCAGGAATGGACTACAATGGCACGGAACGTGAAGCCAAGTGAGCAGGAGTGGACTCCGATGGCAGGGAACGTGAAGCCGGAGTGGGCAGGAATGGACTACAATGGCACGGAACGTGAAGCAAAGTGAGCAGGAGTGGACTCCGATGGCAGGGAACGTGAAGCCGGAGTGGGCAGGAATGCACTCCGATGGCAGGGAACGTGAAGCCGGAGTGGGCAGGAATGGACTACAATGGCACGGAACGTGAAGCCAAAGTGAGCAGGAGTGGACTCCGATGGCAGGGAAACGTGAAGCCGGAGTGGGCAGGAATGCACTCCGATGGCAGGGAACGTGAAGCCGGAGTGGGCAGGAATGGACTACAATGGCACGGAACGTGAAGCCAAAGTGAGCAGGAGTGGACTTCCGATGGCAGGGAACGTGAAGCCGGAGTGGGCAGGAATGGACTACAATGGCACGGAACGTGAAGCCAAAGTGAGCAGGAGTGGACTCCGATGGCAGGGAACGTGGAGCCGGAGTGGGCAGGAATGCACTCCGATGGCAGGGAACGTGAAGCCAAAGTGAGCAGGAGTGGACTCCGATGGCAGGGAACGTGAAGCCGGAGTGGGCAGGAATGGACTACAATGGCACGGAACGTGAAGCCAAAGTGAGCAGGAGTGGACTCCGATGGCAGGGAACGTGAAGCCGGAGTGGGCAGGAATGGACTACAATGGCACGGAACGTGAAGCCAAAGTGAGCAGGAGTGGACTCCGATGGCAGGGAACGTGAAGCCGGAGTGGGCAGGAATGGACTACAATGGCACGGAACGTGAAGCCAAAGTGAGCAGGAGTGGACTCCGATGGCAGGGAACGTGAAGCCGGAGTGGGCAGGAATGGACTACAATGGCACGAACGTGAAGCCAAAGTGAGCAGGAGTGGACTCCGATGGCAGGGAACGTGGAGCCGGCTGGGCGGGCGGATGGCGTCTGCGGTGGCCGCGGGTGTACATGGAAACCACAGACGGCGGCGGCGAGAGGTAGATGGCGGCGCTGGCGTCGGCGTCGAGGGCCAGGGCGTGGAGGAGGAGGAGGGGGAGGGAGGCAGCGGCGTGGAAAGGCGTAATGACAGAGGACGGGGCGGCGCGGCGGCGCTCGCTGGTATGTCGGCCCGGCCCCGGCTGCCCGCGCGCCGCGCCGCGCCGCGCCGCGCCGCGCAGGCCCTCGGCGGGAGACCCGCTCGCGAGCAGACTTCGCGTGCACGGGAACCTCTCAGAAGAAGCGAGAAAAAATGCGAGAAAGCAATCTTCGTAATATTGTTCTGATATGTCGACTTAACGCAACCAAGAAGAGCAACGTCAAGCCCCTCCTAACAGCCGGCGTGTATTAAAGTTTTCAATTCAATTCAATGCAATGATGCCTAATTTTCCATAGCGAGGCTCAGGACACGAGGCAGACTCTTGCGCCTCACCAAGCAAATTCCGCTTCGCTCCTTTCACCGTCTGGCAGACAAAGGAGGTATCGCTTGGGCGACGAAACATGGGATTTGAATTTCGCCCAAAGGCTTCATTTGGGTTTGAGGATCTTTTCCATGCAGTAAATCTACAACACGGGGCTCGGCTTTACTTCCCCTGCAAAGAAAGGCGTCCGAAGGATTTTTTCGCCCTTAAAAATCCACGGCTTCGAGTAAGTTTGAACACGTGAACTTGGGAACGACAGTCCGATACGCTAACCCGCTAACCGCTACAGCACCGAAGCCACCACTACAGGGTTTTAATAGTCAGCCGTCCGGTAAAAATAATCGTAACAAATAAAATGTAGATGTAGATGGTAGTTGACTACTATTCGAAGAAATACTATTTCTCATTTATATTATTTTTATCTTCTAGCCTACCACATACTGTACTAGTATTGCACTACTAGTACTACTGTAGCAAGTGCTAAAGAGAGAAAATTGTAACGTTGCAATGAAAAGTTGCCATATTCCGGCCGAAAAACATTGTGGGGCGTTGTACAGTCAGTGGGGCGTTGTACAGTCAGTGGGGCGTTGTGTGGGTCCTTTATACCAATAAATTGATTTAGGGCAGAAAGAAGGTCTGTCTGAAATCACCGCAGGCGCCAACTGTTCACATGATTTTCTCCAAAATTGATACTTCTCGACGGATCTAGCCGAACTCGAGGCAATGCGAATTTGAAAGTGGTATTTTGATGTTTGGAAATTCTTTTCATAAAACCTTAACATTTTCTAAATTATTTCCAAAATAGCTTCATATTTTTTGGATTATTTTGTTTTTCACAGTAAAGAAACCCTTTGAAAAAATTGAGCAAGTCTCATTTTCGCCGACACGAAATTCAGTGGGACCTATATGGCGGTGAAGATAACGTGCTAAAACGTTCACGAAATAACGAGCACACAAAGATGTTAAACTGACAGAACCAGTGAGTTTGCTCTCTGCTCGAGTTTTGTCAGACAATAACGACTTTTGGCATCTGACGTTCTGAGGACTCGAGCGCGGTGACAGCCGCACGCAGATCGCAGAACGAGGAGAAGCGGCTCGGGGCTGCAGGGAGCCGCGCCGCGACGCGACGCGCCTGGCCAGTGAACTCGCAAGGCCCGTGGGCTGGCAAACCACGAAACCACCGCGCGCTTACATGAGCAAAACTCAGTCGCGTTTCAGTGGGACGTGCTTCGCGGACCGCCCGTCAGGGCGACTCACAGCGCGCCCGAACGACCAAACCGCCGTCAAAATATAGAAAATCAAATCGTATTGCATTCTGCGAGATTCCACTTCACTTCTCCGGGAACTTGTCTGGGCTACACAGCCAATCATTCTCACTGCAGGGGCAGTTTAAAACCCTCATGTATTTCATAGAATTTATACAAATGGATGAAAAAAGGATGACAGATGAATGAAACTGATCACTTGTTATCGCTGCTACGCTGATCATGAGCTGAACACTTGTTACGCTGATCTAAACAAAACGATCAAAAATGTAAGGGTTTTTTTTCTCGAAAAAATTCCGTCTGTCCGTATTGGCAGATGAAGTTTGGAACATCCGTCCACGAGCCTTTAGCTTCATTTATATCTTTTAAAAAAATAAATATTTTATTGCTGTTTGGCATTTCACGATCCTTTTTTTTTAAGAACACACAATAGTCGACACGACATGAAGCATCAGTAAAATCAATGTGAACTACAAAAGAATGTGTGCCTGTTAGCGTTTGAATTACTCAAGAAAGATGATATCAACATCAAGTTCAATAAATATCTTTCCAATAAATAAATGATCAGCAGATAGCTACATCTTATCCCAATATCACGCAATTCTTGCCATTTTTGTAATTTTTAATTATTCCTTCCTTTTTCTAATTTTAATACAATATTTGTAATGAAATTGTATGGTAAATGTAACGGTTTATTACCGTTATTACCATGTGTGTGAAGAATTTTGAAGTCATTGGAGGTTGTGCCCAAGTGCCTCCTATTTGGTCGCAACGCGCGACTGAACGATCGCTCGGCCGCAGAGCGACTCAAGGGCACAGCCAATGACGCGGCGCGAAGCGGCGCCAACGGGCTATTCTGGGCTTTTCCTCCCCGGGGCTGAGCAAAGGGGAACAACTTCCTTCACTTGCATCTTCTGCCAGCGGAAGTAACCCGTCATTACTTTACTTCTCACCATCCTTCATTAGGCAGAAAAATGAATGAATTCTCTATATTGTCTCAAAAGGAAGTAATTTTATTTACATCTCCGCGACTCTCCATCAGACCGCACTCCCGGTACACTACCTTATCTACCATCTACCTCTCCCTCCCAATTCTCCCCCGTCGGAATTAATTTCCAGTTTTGACCTTCAATTACACGCAACGTAGTTGCGCCGCCAGTGGTATGAATGAAAATGCATTTATCTGGGAATTAAAAAAAAACTTCTTATTTACTTCGACACATTTCCTTATCGTTTACGAGGTATTTGCGAAAAACAAAGAGTGATACTTAAATTCTGATTTAGCCGGCCCCGTGGCCGAGATCGCTAAGACAGTGCTGCCGTAGTGGTCTTGGACCGTGGGGGTCTCGGGTTCGAGTCCCGCCTCGGGCATGGTTGTTTGTGTTCGTCCTTTCACCCCCCTATGATCACCATATCGTGTCATTATGTCATAACGTTACTTCCAATAGTGGTCGCTGATGACAGAAGTAGTTGATGCGACCTTAACTAACAAAAAAAATCTGATTTAAGAGGTAGGAAAACAGAATGCGGATTGTTTTTACGAATCCTCTAGGTAACAAGTAACGTCCATTGTTTTGAAAGGCAAGTGTTCAGAATGAGAAAAAAAGCAGAGAGGAAGAAGAAAGAGGGAGAGAACACAGTAGTCAGAGAAAGAGGGAGATAAAGTGAAGAAACAGAAAATGGAGAGATAGGAAACAAAGAACAAACAAGAAATAGAGAGAGGTGTTTGTAACGAACTGAAGGCCCAATTGGCACGAGGCGCGGCGGCGTGAGCGAGGTGGGCGGGGGCGTCGGGGCGGAACGCGGCGGCGACGGAGTGCGTGCGTGCGGGCGTGCGGACGCGCGAGCGAGCGCCGCGACGCAGGTCTCCGTTTAACGACGCCGTCCGTCGCCGCCCCGTCACGCCCGTTTTTCGTCAACGCGCCCGCAAAAAAGGCCGGGACGCCGGCGCCGGGCCGCCTCGCCTCGTCGCGCCACGCCACGCCACGCCAGATGAAAATTCTCCAGACTTTCAGACGAACAATCTTCGACAAGACGTGTCCTGAGATTCGACACCACAAGAGTGGTGTCCATTTATAACTGGTGTAGTCTTAAGAGCAAATCGAAACTCCGAAATTAAACTACAATACTTATGCGTGTCAGTGGTATGTTTAGAGTTACTTTTAGGATTCAACTCATACACTGTTTCAAGTTATGGTACTTGTTCATAACCTTGAAAGACAATTCATTGTCGAATAAGAATTAATAAATATTTTTAAAAAACGAGAGTGGAGAAGGCATGCACGTCCGTCATGGAAACTAGTATTTTATTCGCAATCAGGAAGCAAGATAAACATCTATAATTTCTTTTTTCTAAATTAAATTATGCTACTAGGTAAAAGTTATTTCGAGGAAATCATTCGAGCTTTACGATGAATGTCAACGGACCTTTTGTCCAGGGCGTGAACTGAACCCATATCTAGACAATTTTCGTTCACTTCCCTACGACTCTGAGAATCAACACCGAAATACTCTTTTCTTTGAACTTTTGCAGTAAATCTTTACTTCTAGAGAAATGTCAGTTTCCTAAATGTCGTAAATGTCTACATTTGACCTTCTGAGAAAAGAAACGATAATTAGCGGGAGGAATCAATGTTTACAGACGAAAGAAATTACAGACTTGTCAGCAAGACCTGAAACGAGGGAAGACCAAACCAACATTTCGATAACGTGCAGAGTGCGGGCGGGCGGGCGGGCGGGCGGGCGGGCGGGCGGGCGGGCGGGCGGGCGGGCGGGCGGGCGGCGCGCGAGGTCGCCGCTCGACTCCCAAGGCCGGCGTCCGCGGGGACTGGTTCCCGGCGGGCGGCTAACGGCGATTAGTCAGCACCCGGGCGCCGCCGCCGCCGCCGCCGCCGCCGCCCGCCGCGGGTCAACGGTCGGTGAGCCACCGGCGACGTTCCCCAGGGGCCAAGACGTGGACCATCGCAGGTATTGTTTTGTACAGCAGCGTTTCGTAATCCAAACGTTTTGCACCGAGCAGTAGAGCGTCCTATAGTTGATGCGTCTCATTCCTGAGCATTACACTTGTTGCAAAAAAAAAATATAGGCAGTACAGTACATTTTAGAGCATTGCAAAGCATTATGGAGCATTGCAAAGGACTGCAGAACGTTAGAGAGCATTCCACCATATTTCATCTTTTCGAAACGCATCGCATCGTAGAGCATGGTGTGGCATCACGTACCGGAACTTCACAATTTGGCTCTGCGGTTGGGGAATTCACATCTGGGAGAAGGAGGAAACATATAGAAAGGTGAACGGAAACGGTATATAAAAAGTAGTGAAGTGTCTTGAAAGTAAACAAAATAGAATAAAATGATGAAAAAACAAAACATAAAGACAACAAGATGTGCATAGATAAAAAAAAACAAACTGTGTTCTCAAATGAAATGATGAACAATAACGTTCAATTATTTTAAAGTATTAACTCTCCCGAAATGTGCATATTACATGACACTTTTTTAGCACGTATGAAGACTGGCCGGCAAGAATTCTAAATACATGTTAACCTATAGAAAACTACACCAAAGAAGATATCGCGGGTTTATAAAATAACCTAATACTAAAGAAAACGTTATTTGATAAAAGCTGGAATATTCCCTGGACATTTTGCAAACTCTATCCATGATTTCTCGAAGCACTACTAAATTCTCTCACTTCCGCGATTCCTGCTTCAACTGTGGAACAGCATGCAGTTCCTTTCATTATTCTCGCCCCGCTGAACCGGAACGTTTTGACAACATTATACCAACAGCAACTAAATGCTCGCCGACCACGTCTCAACAGATGGTCGCTTCACAAACCAACCGTATCCACGTCACCGGCGAACATACATCAAGTGGCACTGCGGAACAATCGGTCGCCTCTTGAGTCGATAACCGGTTTCCTCTGAATTAATAGCCTGAATGAAGACGCAGCGCGATTCAAACCCCCCTGCGCTTCCTCGCGCAACGCTGCGGAGCATAAGAACATCCGAGATCTCTGTCGAACATCTAACAGTGCTTTCGATTTACAGCGCACACTGCACGATTCATGAGCCCCTCCTTCGGTCGATCGCGAAACTCGCCCTCCTTTAGGACGAGGCGAAGCGGCGCGAGGAAGAATGCTCACGTTAAATTGTAAATATTGGCGTCTTGAAGCACGCTGCTTCTCTTCCTTTCTTTCAATGGCGCCACGTCCGTGGCGGAACCTTGACCTCACCTCTCATGTTCGCCGTTTGTGCGGTTACTCACATTTCGCAATTCTGTGTCACGTGTAACGGTGGCTGGCCTGTTGTTGCACAGAGATATGAAGTGTGAACAAAGGTGCCGCCCCCGGCGATAATGTTCGTAACTACTTGACTGAGAACACACTTTTAACCAGCGTTGTTTTTGTAGAGTTATTTTACATGCTGAAAATAAATCACGTAAGGCCAAGATTAATTCCTTTACTAAGGGAGACATACTCGCCTTAAAAAAATGCATCCACAACGTACTTCTATCGGGAAATAATGCCCGAACTCTCATACACGTAGCTCCAAATCAATCGTAACTGGGTGAAGCAGATTAAGGTAGTCTTTCTTTTGTCATAATGTCGCTGCGCAAATAATCGATCTATCCTGAATAGCTGACAACTGCTCTCGCTAGTCCTCCATAGTCGGGTGCCGGCGTAATCACGAAAGTGTAAGATGCTCCTTTCACCCCTGTTCTAAGCGAAAAATATTATCCAGGCGTTCAAGGCTAAGCTTGCTGATTGGTTTCCCAAGTTGTAGGAAATGGTGATGTGAGGGTAACGTTTAACGGGGGATAGAGTTCAAGAATGAAAAGGGAAGCAATGCACGCGGTCTGCACCCCATTATTTAAAGTACTACATCAGCATTCCAGTCGAATCGGAGAGGAGGAGCCTTCACAATTCCTTTTTAGAGTCAGATTCTGAAAGAAATGTTAAAAACTATCGTATACGCTCTCTTTATTAATTAGTTGTCACTTCTCGAGGAGAATGTAACTAACCACTTTCCCTAGCCGGACAATGTAACTAAGAATTTCCCCAAGTCTGCGTTCATTATTTCGTCACAAATGCCTTCTTTTGCTGATCACTATCAGATTTGAATCTCATCTTTACACCATCAGCACAAATGGAGCGAATTTCTACTTTGTGCTGCATTTCTGTTGTCTAACAGTACAATGATTTCTCTAAGAAAGTCTGACATGAGAAACATCTAAGAATGATCAGCTAACCTGAATGCATTTCTCATTTCTTCATATTCTATTTCATTAACACATAACTAAACTTCATCACACGTGGAAATATTAATTAATTTATTATAATTATCACTGTTGCATTTCAAAGGGACATTTTTAAAAGAAGTGGTACTCTCATCGTCGATGAGAAAATGATGTAGTCAATATAACTACCACACACTTATTTTCCGCTACACGAAGAGGGAATGTGAAGTGTCAACAGGGCTAGATAGGGAATTGGGAACTAGACATTCGCAACCGCGTGAGTAACCTGTAAGAAGTCTTTGGAAGAAGTGTTCTGTTGTTTCAATACGAATCGTCTACGCCAACTTCAAAATTTTGACGTACCGACATAGAATCTTTTGAAGATGACCCGGGTTTGTAGAGGCAGAATTATTATTAAAACCATCGGTTCAAAATATTCACGTTTCAATTTTACTCACGAAAAAAACAAGTGGATACTTCAGTTTTATTCTTCAGAAATATGTTTTGACACAAAGGCACTGCGTTTCACAAACATTCCTACAAATGCACTTGTTTGAACGGTCAATCACAGGAAGTGCCCCTACGAAGTCCTTGCAAGACGCAACTCCCCAAGCTCAAGAGTTGGGCGGGTTGCGTCTGCATTGCCTTGCTCGCCTGTCTTCGAGACCAATGCTACAACATGCCTTCGTGGGACTTCCGCACGAGAAGTCAGACCGTAACTCGATACATACTGTTGACGAATAGTCGGTAGCAACCACTATCATGTTCAGGGATCTTTTCACTACGAAAACTACTCATCAAGGCCGCGATACATTTAAGACATTGCACAAGGCGGGCTAAGTCGATAGAGGCAGCATGAATTGATGCTGGTAGGCTACGTTACACTACATATCACGTATCCAATGCAATCATCGTTCTTCATTTTTTTTATTACTGAAGACCACATTGAATAATCATGTGTATTTTACCGTTCACGCGTATTTGTTGCCAAAATCGAGGGCTTGTAATTGCTCTGACGGTAAACGAAGTTCAAGGAGAACGAGAATATTTATTGTTCGCTTGAAAAAAACAAAAATTGAAAAATTGAAAAACCAAATATGAAGCTACCAAACTGAAAACCAGGAACTAGGAATCAATCAGGCACGTCAAAGAAACTGGCAATATATCTAGCTTGCTAGACTTCTCAGGCACTGTGTCCAAAAATGAAATGTATCAACCACTTTCGACTTATCAATTGAAAGTAAAATTAAACATTTTGTATCGAAAGGAACCTAACTTCGTAATCACGTTTACTTAAGAAGTATAATAATCGTATGAACTTTCTTTGTTCAGGTTTCGAACAAACATTCTTTGGTGTTAATCGAGCTGTCTACCCGTAAGAGTGATATCTACCATTACCTTAATATCATTACAATGTACGACCAAAGGAGTGTACGATACTCTGGGGGATTATTATTATTATTATTATTATTATTATTATTATTATTATTATAGTTGTTATAGTTATTATTGTTATCATCATTAATATTATTATCCATTACAATTTGTCCTGCACCTTTGCTGGAGCATTTCTCAAGACTTTCAATTTATATATCATTATTTACAAAACATTTCAGAATAATTAGACAAATTAAATAGAGTATAATAATTTCTTTGTGGTGATGACTATAGGAAATAGACCATGCAGGGACTTCATACAGTAATTTATTTCAAACTATTGATGTTTTTCACATATACCATATTGTGGTCACAATATATTATTTAATAAAACAACACGAAACAGGGAAAAAAATCGACAACAAATTTATTCTACAAACATATTCCTGGCCCTTGGCAAAAATCAATGTACAACGCAAAATTAAAAAAGAAAATAAACATGAACTAAAGATAACAAATTACAGTCTATAACCAAAATTTAAACCTTGGTTGTTTGAGACAAAACATCTGGCAAACCTGTATTTGTAAGAAACAACCCTTCTTTCTAATATTTTCAACGAGCTTTTCGCTTCCTTTCTCCGCTAGAGTTCGCGTGAGTGCGCCCTTCGCTGTGTTAAGAGGGGAAAACGAGAGCGGAGTCAGTCGCTCGTGCACGCGGGAGCTTCGAGCTCCCCAAGCGGCAAGTATCTCGCGCGGGCACATTTTGACACGCCCGCAGTAAACGAACTAAACACTTCAAATTTCTACCGTGTTCTCGTTCAACAATTTGTTTAAAAATATTTTATTGGTATGTATCATTTATATTCACGTAAGTAATTACGTGGCAACAATAGAAAATGAACGAAAATATGCGATAGTCATTTGATTTGTTAAAATTAGTTTGGTGTCATTCATAAATTACGTAACGCTAAAGGAAGAGGGAGGGAGTGTGAGGCAGCGTCACGGTCCGTTACATAGAGATAGGGAAGTACGTTACAAGGGGGAGAGGAGGTATAGCAAATACTCGAAATTTGCGTTACGTAATTTATGGACAGCCCCTTTGCATGGAACTGAAGTACACATTTTTTCATTAACTTGAATTGAAGATGCACCTGTAGTCACATTCAAATGCATTCCTTTCCGCTAGCAAATTATCATCATCAATGGCGAAAGTGGGCGAAGAGATCCTGGCGCCGCTGTTCCGAAGCCTAGAGCGCACATCGGAACGACAAAACTTCCGCAGACGCATCGTCATCAAGCGACGGCATCCGCGGCCTTCGCCCGGAGGAAAATGCTGCTGCTCGCCACGACACTGCGACCGTCGCGCCGCGCCGCGGCGAACAATGGACTCCACGCTCGCTTGCGGCCCTGACGCGCCACTCGCAGCTCGGGAGAAAATTATCCGCACGTGACACTCGACCAAGCCAGAAGAAATGCCCATGCTTTATAATCCACCAACACGACAGGTGATTGCGTTAGGAGTGGCTTTCTTCCTTGTTCGCCTGCAAGATCGTTCAGGCGGGTAATGCGAATTCCACTGACACACTTAACGATTTCACTCCCCAGAGAGCCACGCGTCAATCTTATCTCCGCGTACATGGCGCCGACTTGATCTCAAATCGTGTGTTAATATCTCCTCCTGGGATCTTGTGAATAAAACGAGTACAAAGCCTCATGGACCTTGGAGGAGACGAAGGTAAATGCTAATGAGGCGCATTTCTGAAGTTTGCATAAACACGTGTTTCTCGCTCGCATTTCACCGTAAGTTTAAATATCTCTGCTTCATCTTGAAGATAGTATATCTTACATGCAAAGTGTTCATATAACTTTGTTCAAACCCAAGGCACGTACTTATTAAGATTTGGAAGTGGTAATGCCTTTCAATCATTATTACATTTGGTATTCCTTCCGACCTTACTGAAATGTCAAGTTATTTTCACAAGTACTTTAACAACCTGTGCTCAAAACCCTGGACTCTCGGGACTTCACCATAATACCTCTCGCCCCTCGAAACTTCAATAGCGGACTCTAATAAATGACAATTGAAAGCAAAATAAAAAAGTGGAAGACAAGAAAACCAACAAAGGAAAAATAAAAATTATATTACTATGAAACCTGCCCTGATCCCTTTTTTTTTCTCAGGTGACCAGGACACGAGGGATGGTATCGTTCTCATCTTACACTGTGGAGAAAATATATCTCTTGCGCTGCTAGCGTGGATGTCAACACGCTACAGAAAGTGAGAGTGCTCACGCACATGTTAAACCAGGAGTGCGGTGCACTGCCTTCCAGGGCGCACCAATGGGAGCGAGAGGAAAACACGAGGAGAATTCCACGAAGAAAAACACGAGTGAGAGCACTCAGGAAGCAGGAGTGGCCAGACCGAAGACACTGGGGGGCGACTGGGGGTCGGTCGCGACGAAAACACGCACTAGGGAAAGGAAAATAACGAAAGAGAAGAAGGCGTAGGATGACGATGAGAAAAGGGCGACAGGGAAGGCAAATTGGGACGGAAAGGGTGAATGGAATGGAGCAGGTGAACGCATCACGATTAGGGGTGACAGTGGAGGCACCAATGCAGTTAGGGCGCGGGGTTCGGCGAAGGACGAATAACTTGGCGGGAGAGGCTGATGACAAACGATGTTACGTAAGCTACTGCGGTAGTTTTGTAGCATTAACTTCAAAAACGTAAATAAGATTTTTTTTTTTTTTGCATGGCGATGCGTTACAGCAATCGACAGCACTGTCCATGTTCCGCGCATGCGCAGATGGAGACTGCAGTAGATTGCTGTGCGCTACACCGTGCAAAAACGTCCTAAAACCGAAACCGATAGCAAGGACGACCGAATTAAAATCTGATGAAAAAAAATATATGCTAACGAGGAAAGGAACAAGAGCACACGAGAGACAGGGGGAGAGAGAGAGAAATGGACAGAGAGAAAGGGACAGAGAGAAAGGGACGGAGAGAAAGGGTCAGAGAGAAAGGGACAGAGAGAAAGGGACGGAGAGAAAGGGACGGAGAGAAAGGGACAGAGAGAAAGGGACAGAGAGAAAGGGACAGAGAGAAAGGGACAGAGAGAAAGGGACAGAGAGAAAGGGACATAGAGGAAGGGACAGGGGGAAGGGACAGGAGGAAGGGAGAAAAAAGGGGGTGGGGAAGGGGGAGGGCGCCGGGGCGCGCATGTAATGTCGCGTACGGAGGAACACGATAGCCTTCGGTAACCCTAGCTGCGCGGCGCGCCGGCGTAAGCGGATCCGGCGGCGGCGGCGGCCGAGATAAGGACGTGCGCCGCCTGCCACGTGCGGGGCTCACACGAGCACCGGGGGAGAAAAAGCCCACTCCCTCGCAAAGGCCCTCGCCTTCCGATGCCAGAGGAAGCCCCCGCTGGGTACCAACTGATTTTCCCAATTTCGCCGTTTACGTTAGCAAAACGGGTGATCGCAACTACGAGAATTTTGACTTTCTGAACGTAACTATCGGATGGTTAATATTGAACTTTCCGTAAATAATTGTCTCTATTGCGAAACGAATTCAGGAAACGTCATACCAGCACTGTCAAGGTCATGGGGGATGCGAAACAAAGAATAAGTCCATTGATGCAGTAACATATAAAGAACATTTGGAAGGTCATTATTATTCGTTATTTCTCGTCCTCATGTCTTTGACGATGAAAACATTATATTTCTGAATGTGTAATCATTCAATTTTGCAAATAAAAAACGTTAAATGTTTACTATGAACCACTTTCATCTCCTACCAAGTCTACTTTCGGGACAGAAACGCTAATTTGGACTAAAAGGAAGGAATGAGGAAGAAAAGAAGGAGCATAGAAAAAAGAAAGGAAGCAAGGATGAAAGAAAACAGGAGAAGCGACAAGATCGTGCGTGTGTTACTGGACACAGATACGCGTACGTGCTATTGAACAAAAGAATTACTAGAGAGGAAGATTCAGAATGTAGCTCGAAACGACTTCTGGGAATATTCCGTCTTCGGCAGGGTTCGAACTTTCAAACTGTGTTACATCATAGGAATACGCTAACCATACATTGCAGGCACTATCTTCTAAGAAACCAAAAATTAAGTTACAGTTATGGTATATAATCATAAAAACATTGCAGTATCTAAGTCACATATTATTTTTTGAAATGTAGATAAGATTCACATTAAACTGTAAAGTAATTGCAACACCAATCCTAATGCATGCAAGCGAGAGTATGGTCCTTTGGCAAAACCGAGTCAATAAAATACAAACAGGACAAATGAGGTTCCTCAGAAAGGTTGTTCCATACTACACAAAATATGAATAAGGACTGGAGGCCAGAACCGAAAGAATATAAAATTGTAAAAAAAAGTGGCTGAATACAGGAGATAGTGAAACGAATAAATCCAATGAATCGAGGAGTACCGATTGCAAAAAACAGTGTCCTAACCCAGAGGAAAGAGGGATGTAGGAAGACCTTCGAAAATCTGGGAAGAACTCTTGGCTTGAGGTGGGAAAAGGCATCGCCTGCACTAGAACGTTAAGTGAAGAAGAAGAAGAAGGACAAGAATTAGAAAGACTTATTCACCTACAAGAACACAGAACATAAACGTGAATTAGTAGTTTTAGATGATGTTATCAAAATCTATTTACGAGGTTGCTGGCGAAACCTCGATGAAAGTAATACTTTAGCATGCTCTGTCAGCGGCGTACTGCACATGACACATCACGGCAGATGCCAGCGCGCTGTGCAAAAACAAAGATTATCTGCATGAGAAAAACGCAAGTAATGTATCTCCGATCTGCCACACGTTCCTCCACTTATGCGATGTGGCGCACTACTCAAACCTCTGCAACGAGCTCCTAATTCATTAATCATTTTACGCAAACGAAAATAGCTCAGTGAGATATACGGAAATATCGTATTACTCCGCAATCAAGGAAGCATCTGGCAAGTAGTAATGGATCAGAAATTTCATCTCCACTCTGAAATATGACGCTCATATTTAATCCTCGCATCTGAGTTCGGACCAAGGAACAAGTAACAACGAAGTTCCGTGCACTCGAAACAATGTTCTTAGTAAATAAATTAACTACAACTCTGATTGCAAAAATTAAAAATTACATTATATTGAAAGCAATATTTCAAAAAAATTACGTTTGCAAACAATAAAAAGTTTTCACTAAGAGATACCTAGATATGTAAATCATTCATTCAAGTCCATAAAACCATCGGTCAATAGATAAAATAAACGACTTCTACACAGGAAGTGCTCTAAATAAAAACTTATTATTGAATCAATTTATACTGCGAACCAAATCTTTACCTTGTTATTGTCTATTACTATTTGTTATTAATGTTGATTGTTACTTTCGATCATTAAGCAACAATGTTAAGTCTTGTGTCCTACATCACGACCATGAAAACAATATATTGTTCGGTTCTTCGATCACTAAAATCTCTCAACTGCTCCAAAACTTACGAGGTAAGATATTTTCCATAATCCCTTTCCTTTTTTTTTTTTTTTTTTTCAATTTTTAAATTTTTTTATTTTGGTAAAATAAGGCCGAGCGCGCACCTGTTAAACGAGCCCGTAAGGGACAGCCGTCCGGTGCAGACGCTGGCGCAAATAAACAACCGCGGAGAAAAAAAACGCGCGAGGACGCACATGCGCACCTGACGCCGCTGCGATGACGCGTGCGTTAAGGCCGCGTGTGAAGACGCGCATTCCCCAGAGCGCGCGCGGGGCTATCTGCCATCTGACAGGGAGAGGGAGAGATGGCAGGCACGGACAAAGGCGTATGCAAACACGGAGACGACATGCCCAGCCATTGCACCTGTTCCTTTCCCCTCACGACAGAAACTTGTCTGTGTGCCTTGGTTTAATAATACATTGACTGGGGTTGGACCCTTGACCCCCAACTTTCTTAGTTTTATTCACCGTGATAATTTTTAAGTAAATTATGATGACACAATTTCCACTTTATTTAACTGAGAAATATAAACATTATTGTCGTTCTAAGAAGATTTTCGTGGCGTGAAAATCCAGAATTATATTTTTTCCAAAATATTCCATATTTCATCAAAGAATATGATTCAGAGAAAGTCTTTCTGTACACATTTAGCTGTTTATAGTATTGGTCATGACACTATTAATAGGAAATAAATCGCAAAAAGAGCGTGACCAGAAGAGATAAGAATATTATAAAAGTTTTAAATATATATATATATATATATATATATATATATATATATTGTAGCGATCCTGAGCTCGCTCAGTCACTATTTGGCGATAAGAAAGACCTCGTCTGCGTGCTTCGCCGCGCGATTACGTAACCCGTCGCCTTATCAGCGGTCGCTGGAGGGGCGGCGGGGGGAAGACAGTTGTTCCCTCCCCTACGCGGAAAAGAAGGGGTTGTAACGGCGGTGTCTGGAAAGTGCGCAGAATGTTTCGAGAAGCGGCAGCGTGAGGTAGCAGCGTGAATTTGGAAGCTGATGGTGTGGGGCCGCGAGCTCCAGTTAGTGAGAAAGAGGTTTGGCCCAGTGGTGGCTAAATTCACACCGCAGATGCGCGTTCGACGAAGGCATCTGGTCTTGGAGTAAGACGTGGTTACAGAGAGAACCCGTGCTTAGGCCCAAGACAGAGCGTCGGCAGCCGCATTAGTTCGCTGTGAGTTGTGCGCTGGTGGCGAACGCCACGGTCACCGAAATAAGGTCGGTGTTAAAGACAAAACAATTTTGTATGTGATACTATAAAAAGTAATGAGAATTTGCAAGCAATTGACTGTAGAATGCAGGTTGAAGTGTTGTTCCTGTAGTTCACTGTCAGATTGTTTAATATTTTTTTTGGCCATTAACACTCTTGCATAATGTATGATATACCCGATCATTGGTATTTCCATAATCATTGTGGACTATTTTCAAAAGATATTTGAAGTAGTGTCTTTCTAAGGGGAGAACATCACTTATTTATGATAGAATCTTGTCATGTTAATACACTACAAGTGCAGTTTCTGTCTTTAAATCAAAAAGAACATTTTGATGATAGTGTAAAATCCAAATCAAGTTAGAAACAATTTGGGTTATTTATGAACAATTAAAAGGTTATAAAAGTATATTTGCTATGAACTGTTGAATTTAAGTGAACTTAAATATCTTGAAATATTTATTGAAATTTGGATGCCTGTTGAGTAAAAATACAACATATTTTTTTAATTTCAACCAAAGGTGTAGGTTGTAATAAATGTTTCACATTTATGGTGTAAACACACATGTTTAGTTTTTTTTGCAATTTCTTTTGAATATTCTGTGTTTTCAAAACTATGTTTATTCATCTTAATTGTACACAACATAGGTCTTTGTAATTGAAGTGAATTGTTTTGCAAGAAACTACTATGTATGCTAATGCAGTGTATGTTGAGGAAGGGTTAATTGCAACTTTTGTAAACAGAAAGTGCTGAGGCATTTTGTCATCCGAAATGCCTGTGCTCTACCCTCTGATGTACTATTATGTGTACTCATCTCCCCAGAGATATCTTTAGTAGTAGTATGGTATAGGGGCGTCCTGGACCAGATTTTAACACCCACATTTTTTCATGATTGAGAATACCTCTATTTTTACGCAATTATTATTAAAATGATCGTAAAATATGTAAATATACAATAGTTTATTATAATATTTCCCCATTTCCACCAAAAATCACCTATTTTTAAGCGTCGAAATTTTGTGGAAAAATGAGATCCCGAATTTCCACATTGCTTAGAAATAAGTCCCATAAAAAATATGGAAAAAAATCTGGTCTAGGAATATCACTGAGAAATAAGTCCCATAAAAATTATGGAAAAAAATCTGGTCTAGGAATATCACTGAGAAATAAGTCCCATAAAAATTATGGAAAAAAATCTGGTCTAGGAATATCACTGAGAAATAAGTCCCATAAAAATTATGGAAAAAAATCTGGTCTAGGAATATCACTGAGAAATAAGTCCCATAAAAATTATGGAAAAAAATCTGGTCTAGGAATATCACTGAGAAATAAGTCCCATAAAAATTATGGAAAAAAATCTGGTCTAGGAATATCACTGAGAAATAAGTCCCATAAAAATTATGGAAAAAAATCTGGTCTAGGAATATCACTGAGAAATAAGTCCCATAAAAATTATGGAAAAAAATCTGGTCTAGGAATATCACTGAGAAATAAGTCCCATAAAAATTATGGAAAAAAATCTGGTCTAGGAATTATTGAACAAATATCACTTTCAAACATAATTCAATAATATTTAATGAAAATTCAATAACATTCACATTTTACGAGTTTTACAAGAGTATACATTCGCAAGCATACCTTGAAAACGCGTGTTATCTCTGCAGGTGCGCTTTCGTCGCGTTATCTCAAGTGGCCATATCTCCTTCTCTCTCTGCAGGAGCATCTTCGTCGCGCTATCTCAAGTGGTTATATCTCTGTTTCACTCTTTACGTATGTCTTTGTCGTTGAAAGAAGGGAATTTGGTGCGTTTCATGCAGCGTTTTATTACTTTAAATCATTTGTAATGATAAGAATATATTATAAAAAATATAAACATTATAATTTAAATTTATTACACTCATTCATTAATTTGTTAGTACATTAGTGTTACAAGTTTGCGTGGAATAAATTGCTAAAAGTATGTAAAATCCATAAGAATCTAAACATTGGTAATGTCCTTTATATAGAAGGTCCGAAATTTTATCGGGTGGAATGCACTGCGCGAGAGAAGTGTTTGGTAATGGAGTGGCCATTACGTTACCATGATCTTCTCGATAAGTCGTAGTGTAGATCGTATTCCAAAGGACACAGGGCTCCAATTCCATCATTTGCATGTGGGTGCTGTAACGATATGCGTAGGTATATAAGTTACAAGCTAGATCACAGTAATGATGGAATGGTAGTCGTGAATTAAAGAGTCGTCCTGTTAATTCAGGATCGCAACTCGTGCCACAACCTGGTCCTTTTGCTAAATAAACTTTTATATTCATGCCTAAACTTAATATTATAGGTCAAAATGAATTACAATGTGCCTAAACTTAATATTATAGGTCAAAATAAATTACAATGTGCCTAAACTTAATATTATAGGTCAAAATGAATTACAATGTGCCTAAACTTAATATTATTGATCAAAATTGACAGTGTATGTAATAGGTCACAATTTAGTGACTTGAACCATTTTCATTGCCCGAAATATTCTAATCACCCATTTCATAATACTATGAATACATTGATACCAACATCCTTTTTTCTCCATTTATATTAAAAATTTTCTTGAATTAAACTATGTTGAAAGTCATATGTTAAACTCTTTTTACCATACATTATAACATACCCAATTGTGTTATTAGGAATAGCATTGTGAAATGTAGCACATATTTTCATAGATGTTTTCTGAGCAGCATCAACATTTTTTCTAATGTATGTATTTATCAAATAAATTGGATATCTAGTGATATAAACAAATGGTGATATTGCTATTTCAACATTTTTATTATTATTATTTGTAATTCTTTTAAATTCTGTAAATGAACGATATGCTTTTTTATAAGTCGATGGTGGGTTTATATTCCATAATTCTGATGGAAATTGTTCATTTCGACCATTTTTAATGAAATATTTTGTAGAGAACAATGATCGAATTCACTGGAATCTTTTCTTGGTTATCAATTCTATTTGTTTGAAATACTACGAAAACAAAATATGGCATATCATACTGCAATGAATGGTAATAATTGGTAATATCAATTTCAAAATTCTTTTTTCCAATAATTCCAGTTAATTCAAATGTTTGTAAATCATAGAATGAAATGGTAGATATAGGATTTTTTATTAGATTTGACTTAAATTCTATAGCATAAGAAGGTTCATAATAAACAATTGGTACATTAATTTCAAAATTTTCTATAACTATTTTTCCTTCTCCAGGTAATGTTGTAACATCTAAACTACCATCTGATTTTTTTACTTGCCCAACGATACAATACATCATTCATACTCGATGACCACGTAAAAGATATTGTAAAATCTCCTTCCCAAATAATTTCTTTGAAATCTTTGAAAAAACCACCTAATAATCTCAATGGATAGAGAACTTCATCTTCTTTTTGTTGAAGTTTTGGATTTGAACTAATACCAGCATTATCTAATGGAATGAGTTCATTTGTTGAAAAAGTACTTTTTTGTAAAACTGTTGAAGTAATACCAGGATAATCTAATCTAAATATATTTTGTCCTCTTTTGTAACGTTAATAGATGAAAATAAATAAGGTACAAAATTATCAATAAGTTTAACATTTGATTTACCTCCGTATGCAGAATAATCAGATCCATTTTTATGTATAATTTTATAATTGATGTACAATTCTGCTCTTTCGGAATGCATCCATCCATCACCTACATTCAAATAAATATCTGTTGTTTTATTTGGTACTCCAATATTATTCTTACTACGATCAGTAGCAGGAAATGATTGCCATTGATAACTTTCAATTTATCCATTTATGAGGGAAAAAAACATAAATTATTTTTTTAATTCTAAAATAATAGTAACCATAGCACCATTAAAATCGATTCTCCTCATTATACTCATCTGTGATTTTAACATGAAGATGTTGCATTTTATTACAACAGGTACAAATAATGGATGTGCTGGTTCATAAATAATTGCATTTGATAATTAAGTTGAGGTTTAAATGATGCTATAATATTGTTTCTCTATGAAATTCATCATTTTCTTTTAGAATCATACCTTCAGCCACAGTTAAAATGTACATCAATGGTTTCAAAAGGAATGAATTTAGGAACCTTATTACCAATAGTAGGTTCGTTTTTTTTAACAATTTGATTTTGAAATCCTAGTAATGATCCAATAGAATCTGCAGCATCAAAATTTAATTTAAATCCACTCTTAATTTCAATTCTACTAAGAATACGATGTGGGTTAATAGTAATATTTGTTGAATTAAATGGTGATTGTGATTGTATATATTTTTCTAATTTTCAATATTATATTGCCCTGGCGGAATTATGATAACATGCGTTTCTTTTTATGTTCATAATATAATTTATTATTATTAATGTTACAATTAGGTGTTAGAAATGTAGAATAGAATCCAACACATGCAACTGTAGAAAAATTATATATTGGTGTATTAAGTTTTTTACTTAATGTTGAAGATGTACCGTTTAGCTTCAAAATTATACTCATTTAAATGAGCAAAAAATTGATTGGAATCCAAAAATAAGATTACGAAATAAACATGAAACATTGAAACATGGAGCATTATTACCATCTTCGATAAGATGTGCTATTATAGGGACCTAGTGGATGTGGTAAAACATCCTTATTGTTAGATAATTATATTATGTGTCCTGGATGGTTAAATTGGGATAAAATTAATCATGTATACATATATTCAAAATCTTTTGAACAAGATAAATATCAGACTTTTATGAATAAGTGTAATAACTCGAAAATGATATTATTACATTTATATCTCATCCTGATGATATCATACCATTAGATGAATGTGAAGAAAATTCATTAGTATTATTCGACGATTACATATTAGAGAAACAAGATGTTGTAAGAGAATATTTTACACGTGGTAGACATAAAGGTATAGATTGTTGTATTTAGCACAAACATATTCAAAATTCCTAAGCAATTGATAAGAGATAATTTAATTTTTAAATATTTTTAGACAAGATGATCTTAATCTTAATCATATTATCATGAATTTGTAGGATGTGATATGAAAATTAGATGAATTTAAAAAATTATGCCAAAAATGTTGGAATGAACCATATGGATTTATAACAATAGATATGACACGAAAATTAAATAATGGTAAATATAGGAATAAAATACAATTATTTTAAATAAGATATAAAAAGTGTGTGTTTAAACAGAACAAACAGACGCAATATTATTCCTGTGTGTTTAAACAGAACAAACAGACACAATATTATTCCTGTCTGTCTGTTTAAACAGACACAATATTATCCTGTTTGTGTTTTTAAACATATTATTTTTTGCTTTATAAATGTTTACGAAATATAAGCCGAAAAAAATAAGAGAAGAGAAGGTAAAATAAAAGATACATTGCGAGAATGGAAACAACATGATCGTAATCAATATGAAAAATATAAAAAGAAGATCAACCTGTTATAGATAAATTAGATGATTTAGTTGGTAAAGTAGATCACATTGGTAAAGAACTTATTCATTCTATTGAAAATGAACATGATAATAAGCAATTAGTACCTAAAAAATATGATTTTGATGTTGATACTTTATTTCCAATACCATCAACACCATCAGAATCATCATTTGAAAAGAAATTATATGAATCACCAGATACTCCAAAAAGATTAGAATTAGAAAAACAATTGAAAGCAATAGAAGCTATAGAAAAGAAAAAAATGGAAAAAATTACACATTTAGGACCTAAATTAACTGAATATCTTAATAATGCTAATGATCATGCATTTGGTTTTAGACCTGTAGGAAAATATAAATATATTGGTGATACAAAAGTGGACTTTGATAACAATAATATAATTGTAGAAGGGAAAAAATATGAAGGTACTGATGGATTATTAGGTCTATTAACAAATAAATCATTATCAGATATTGAATATACAGATGAAGATTTAGAAAATTATAAAGAAATTGCAATTAAAACACATCTTATTTTTAAAGATTATGATCCAAATACTAATCAAGTTCGATCAAATGTTGGAGAAAAATGGAATAAGATCTTTAAAGGATTATGGGCTGAGCAAAAAAAACATAGAACAAAATCTGTTACATCACCTAAAACAGGAATGGGTATAATAAAAAAATATAATGAAAAACCTGTTGAATATGTTTGGATGAATGATGTACAAGAGCTTATCGATAGATTATTGGTGATACATGGTGAAGAAAAAGCTGGTAATGATAATTTTTTAAACGAAAAAGTAAGTATCATAAAGATGCTTACAGGTAAATTTCAAGATTTTATTACTCATAATCCTAAAGGAATTCCATACCTTATACGATTTTTACATAATATACCTCATACATTTTGGAAATCTGAAAAACATGGTGCTGGAATTTTAAATTGGGCTATTAATCATTTACCATTCGAATTACATCTTCCAGGATATAATTATTGTGGTCCTGGTACAAATCTTAAAGATAGATTAGAACGTGGGGATAAAGGTATTAATCCATTAGATGAAGCTTGTAAATACCATGATATTGCATATAGAGATCATAAAGATATAGAATCTAGGCATCAAGCTGATAAAATATTACAAAATGAAGCTAAAAAACGAATATTTAGTAAAGATGCTGATTTGAAAGAAAGAATGTATGCTACTGCAGTAACTGGAACTATGTTTGCAAAAAGAAAATTAGGTATGGGAATAGAACCTAATTGGGGAATATAATAAAAAATAATACCCTTTTTTATATAGTAATAAATGTCGAGAGTGAGATCTATAACTTTTACATTATCACCACATGATGTTAGAAATATTAATTTTGATGATCTTTTATCACCTAAACAAATAAAAGATAAAAATGATAGTATAAAGAAAGGATCTGGTATGTCATTAAATTTACCCATTCAATCCATTAAAAAATTACAATCAAGAAAATATGGTGGATTTATTGGAGCACTATTAGCAGCATTAGGACCATTATTAATAAGTGGTGCTAAAGCTATTTATGATGGTGTTCAATCAAGTAAGAAAAATAAATCTGAATTAGAAGAAATGAAACGTCATAATTTGGAAATGGAAAAAAAAGGAACAGGGCTTAAAAAAAAAGAAAATAGATCCTATTTCTATATTAAAACATTAATAAATAAATATCCATATCCACTTAGTAATTATGATATCAAACAATGTGTTCAATATTTTAAAATTCCACATTTTCGAGGAGTATTTATGATTGATGAATGTCCTAAAATATTGCGAAAAAATGAATGCGGTGTTGTAAATATGGATACATCTAAAAGTATCGGAACACATTGGATATGTTACTTTAAAATAATATACATAAATATATTTTTGATTCATTTGGTGGATATCCTCCATCGCAGTTAGTCAAATATATTGGATCTCAACATTTATATTATAATGCGGAGAGAATTCAAAATTTTAATGAATTTATTTGTGGTCATTTATGCATATTTGTATTAAAAATGATATCAATGAACTATACATGGGCCGAAATTTCAAATATAATAAATGCCACAAGATATATATGGTCTCAATGATTTAAATAGTGAAAATCTAATGAAAAAACATATTGAAGAAACTGAATCACTTATAGCATCTTTACCTATCATAGGTACATCCGGAAATTATAATTTTCACAACAAGTTATTACGTAAAGTAGGTGCTGGAATAGAAGAGGATGATGTTGTAACAATGAAACAACTCAATAATATAGCACAATATCTTTATTATTTTATATGGTGAATTAGGTAAAAAAATGAATACTTTTTACTTTTATAGTCTACCATTTATTGAAATATTTTATGATTGTAAAATTAAGCATATTAAATCAAATATTGATTTAAAAGATTTAATTCTCAATGTGCAATCATTAGGTGTAGGTGATAAAAAAGAACTTAATCATTTCAATCTACCCATTATTTTAAAAAAAGGAGATAAAATATATATTAAACCTAAAGATTCAAGTTATGTAGCAGGTTATCAATTACTTCTTCATTTAATCCTTTCCATTGTACTATAATAAATGCCACAAGATATATATGGTCTCATGATTTAAATAGTGAAAATCTAATGAAAAAAACATATTGAAGAAACTGAATCACTTATAGCATCTTTACCTATCATAGGTGCATCCGGAAATTATAATTTTCATGGTAAAATATTACATAAAGTAGGTGCAGGAATAAATGATGATGATGCTGTAAATGTTAAACAATTAAAAAATAGTGTACATACTATTTTAGATCCAATTCAAGATTATGATGCAATAAATTTACGATATTTAAAAAATAATATATTTACGTTTATGAATATACGTGTTAAATATTTAATGGGTGAACAATTTCTATTCTACTTACCTAATTATGATGAAGGTTATAGTTATATTAAAGCACCATATAATTTTTCAGTTATCAATTTAAAAATAACAAAAACAGAGTTTAAATATCTTTATATCTTAGTCATATCACCAGATGAGGAGGAAAATGCATATGATTTAAATCAACCATTAAAATTCAATAAAGGAGATAAAATATATTTACACCATAGTAAATATGTTAAACATGATCCTAGTCCTTATACATTTGAGATTAGAATATTTATTCATATACAATTAGAAGCTATATAAATGGATACTTATTGTTTAAGATGTAAAAAGAATACTGATACATTTCAAATGAAAGAGGAAATAACAAAAAATGGAAAATTGAGAATAGATGGAGTATGTGCAATATGTGGGAAGAAAAAAAGTAAATTTGTAAAAAAAAAACTAAATATTAGAGAAACAATCATTGATGAATTACATAAACCTATGCGAAAAAATTTTCCACGACGTAATGTTATCACATTAGGACTTGATGAATTATGGCAAGCAGATTTAGTAGAAATGAATTCGGACAATTAAATGGTATTTCGAAATAAATAATGGATATGCATATATTTTAACAGTTATTGATGTATTTTCAAAATATGCATGGGCAATACCAGTTAAAAGTAAATCTGGATTAGATGTAAGTGCAGCTATGAATAATATATTAAAAAATAAGAGAATACCTACAAATTTACAAACAGATCGTGGTAAAGAATTTTATAATAAAGATTTTCAACATCTTATGAAACAATATAATATTCATCATTATTCTACTTTTTCTGAATTAAAAGCATCAGTAGATGAAAGATTAAATAGAACATTAAAAGAAAAAATGTGGAAACAATTTGATATTCAAGGTAATTATAAATGGATAAATATACTTCCAAAATTAATAGATGAATATAATCATACTACACATCATACTATTCAAATGAAACCTATTGATGTGAATACTTTTAGTGAAAAAATATTATTAAAAACGGTTTATAAAAGAGATAAGACATTTATTTACCGAAATTTAAAATTGGTGATAAAGTAAGAGTAAGTAAATTAAAATCAGTATTTGATAAATCTTATACTGGTAATTGGTCCACAGAAATTTTTGAAATTGATAAAATTATTCATTCTAATCCCATTGTTTATCATCTTAAAGATATTCAAGGTTCATTTTATGAATATGAATTGCAAAAAACGAAATATCCTGATATATATTTAGTAGAAAAAGTATTAAAAACAAAAGGAAATAAAGTATATGTAAAATGGCTAGGTTTTGATCAATCTCATAATTCTTGGATTGAAAAATCTAATATTGTATAGTTTCCAAAAATAAGATGGAAATAATTTGCATTATAAAGTGGTTTAATTTATTATCATTCGCATCATGTATTGTTCATATGGTAGTTTCTACTAGTGAATCAGCTATTGAAAAATTAGTGAGTTATGGATATAATTCGGAAAAGGATGATGGTAGTGATGCAATTCTTAAATTTCAAGAATATTATCAATTGCCATTAGATGGAGAATTAAATAGCGATACATTAGATTTATTAAATCAACCACGATGCGGAGTACATGATACACATTTTAAATCATCTTCACAAAAATGGAATAAAAATATAATAAAATGGTATTATAGTAATGTAAATGAGGAAATATCGAATTTAGCTGAATTAGCATTTCAAACATGGTCATCTCATACAAATTTAAAGTTTGAAAAAGATATTTTACATCCGGATATAATTATTTCCAATAAACGTGGTTTACATCAATGTCAAAGAGATCAAAATATGTGTTCTAATAAATTTGATGGAAAAGGTGGTATATTAGCGCATGCAAAATTTCCTAATGCAAATAATTCTCCATTAGAAATTCATATTGATTTAGATGAAGATTGGTATTATAATAAAGATAAAAATATTCCACCAGGAAAAAAAATATCTATTTTCCGTTTTACTTCATGAAATTGGCATACATTAGAATTGAACATACAAATAATAGAAATGCTATTATGTATGCTTATTATAATGGTTTATTAGATATACATATTGATGATGTTTTAGCAATTCAAAGTTTATATGGTCATAAATCTCCATCTTTACCGAAAAATATCCATCTTTACCGAAAATATTCCATCTTTATGTAATATTAAAATATTCATCATTTTTTAATTATACATGATATATTATATGTATTATATGAAGAATGGATTTGGATTATAAATTAAAAACAAATCAAATTAATCATCCACAACTTATTCAACATTGGTTATCATTTTTACCGAGTGATTTTGGAGGAATTACAGCTATTTATCAAAGACCTTCGGGGGAAATTTTATTTTTTATTGATAATAAATATTATATGATTAATTATCCTAGTCTTAATTTAGTAAGTGGATATCCAAAAGAAATTAATGATATGGATTTACCATCACAATCAAAAATTCATGCAATATTAAATTTTAATTCGGGTAAAACATACATATTTTACAATGATATATATTATGCTGAAATTGATGAATGTACTCTTAAAAAGAAATATATTGGTATGATATCGAAAGATTTTTCGGGAATACCACCATCAATGGATGCAGCATTTAGATATATGAATGGTAGAATTTATTTCTTTAAAGATAATATATACTATGAATATAATGAATATTTAAATACTTTAGTAAAAGCCGAAAAATTTAGTTGATCTCTTTTCAACATTAATTGTAGTAAAAATAATTCTACAATATCACAGATTACTACAAAATTAAAAGATGTTTTAAATCTAATTAAAATATTATAATTTATCTTATATAATAATCTATATAATTTATCTTATATAATTTTCTATATAAATAATGGAGAAGTAAATTGTGATTGTGGTGAATCAATCGTTAAAAGTTATTTATTACAACATCAACAAACAGATGTTCATAGAAGAAGATTAAATAAATTACGAAAATGTACTGTGTAAAATAGAAAAAGGATATAATGAATTTTATAAAAAGCCTTATAAATCTGATGGATGGGATTATGAATGTAAAAAATGCATAAACACGAAAGTAAAATGTTCTTGTGGATGTTTAAGAAGTAAATATTATTTAAAATATCATATGAAAAGAAAATATACATCAATCATCTTTATCAAGTAAAGAGATCTCTTTTAAATTGTAATATATAATCTCTTTTAAAATGTAAATAGATAGCTCGTTAAATTTTAATAATGTATCCTTTTAAATTTTAATAGTTTATTTCTTTTAATTTAATATATTATCTTTTAAAATTTAATATAATATCTTTTTAAATTTTAATATATAATCTCTTTTAAATTTTAATATAAATCTCCTTTAAATTTAATATATTATCCTTTTAATTTTAATATTTTATTTCTTTTAATTATTTAATATTTTATTTCATATTATTATGTATCACATTTTTTTGCTATATATCCATAGGGTAAAGTATTATATTATTAATTAAATATCTCTTATCACATACGGTGATAGAGCAATTTTCCTCGTCTTATTGTATATATAAGTATATTCTTTCGATGTAATATCTATATATATCTTCATATGTCTCTGTTATCATAAATAATGTATTTTTATACATACAAATTTCATTTTCTCAATATTTTGTTTTCTAATACCTTTACATACCTTCTTTTCAATACAATCAGTTTAAATGCATACATTTTAGATCTTAAGCCTACAAATTCTCTAATTGTATACCTAAATATTCATCTTTAAAATTTACCTGGTATTTATTATTTGCATGAGGTATAGATTCTAAAAGATATCCGCATGTATCAAAATGATTAATATTTTCTTTTATATCATCATAAATATCATTTGTTTCAACATAAATTATAAAGGAATCAGTATCAGTTCCTAATAAAGTTTCATATTATTACGATATTTGGTTTAAAACATCATAATAAAAATTTATACATTATAATTTGATAATTCAAGAACTACAAATCCACCATAAATTGGTTTATTAATGTTACTGTTTTCTTTCTTCGATATAATAATACATGATCTTCATCAATAATTGTTCTTGTATCATAATCTTTATGTTTTGAAATGATTATAGCTAGATAGAAGTTTTACATCACATCTTTTTCGTACATTTTCCATTTGTTTACCATATACAGAATTATTCATAAGTTTAAAGAAATCTTTTTCAAAATCATTATTTGCTTTTGTCTTAGTACAGTATTTTATAATTATAAGCTTTAAACCATGGTTTTTGGTCATAAGATATAACTTGATGAATTTAGTAACAATTATACCTTGTTGTATTACATATTTTAACATTCTATAAGTCAATAACATATTTTATTTTCTCTTTTAATGAATTACAAGTTTTACATCTTTTGGTATATTTCCTATACTTTATTTATAAGATCTTTTTGATAATTAGATAATTCATTAATATCTGGAATATAAGATCCGGACCATAGTGGAAAATCTTTAAATGTATCATGTAAATGATTCGGAATATTTAAATTACTTCAAATGAATCCTTATCTCCTTCATCAGATAAATTTAAAATGTCATCCATTGTAAATATTTTCGATTCTTTTTAAAATTTCCTATGGTAAATGTGACTTAGAGCATGTCGTTATAAATTTTACAATCTAAATACATATATAACTAAATGTTTTTTTACTATTGTAAATACCATTTTTTCAGCTTTTTCTTCGGTAATTTTAAGTTTTTTGCGATTTTTCGTCGTAGAAATAACAATTATTAGATAATGCATATCTATTTGGAATCATTGAAATACCACCACGTATTACCTTTCTCATATAATTCATATAAATCTTGATCAATAATAAGATCTAATTTTGATTTGTAAGTTTAATGATGCATGATCCGCTATTGTGGGGCTGATACATAATATACGGGATCTAATCCATAATTTTATAACAGTTCCCTAAATTGTTAAATACATCACTTAATAATATAGAATCTAGTTTTTAGATATAAATAATTGATAATCACCAAAATTTTACATTTAAAATGTTCATATAATATATTGTACAAATTTTAAATCAATTTTTATTATTTAAAACAGATTTCCAATTTACTTCGTCATATGATATTTCGGGTTCAAATTATCAAATTATCGACCCATTCTATGGATAATATCCTTTTTGTAATACTAAATGATATCTTCTTTCTTGAATGTTATTACATAAATATTAAATTTTTTATTATGTAATTGGTTTAGAAACGTGATGATTACATATTGTACATGTTGCATTCGCTTTAATATATATTTTCATCAATAGTTTGAAATTTTACATTTTCTATAGTTGTTTAGATTTGCAATGAGTACAATATGCATATTTACTTCACTAAATTTTTACAGTTGATCTAAAATAGACTTAAAAATATATAAGTATCAAATTAAAATCTAAATTCAATAATATCATTCCTAAGAGTTCCTTTAGGTAATTTGTTTTTCTTCGCCGCAACATAATTT